>PVIW01000784.1:0-91730 GCA_004026585.1 Noctilio leporinus
TGGTGTAAGTTGGTGGTCTAGTTTTATCTTTTTGCATGTTGCTGTCCAGTTCTCCCAACACCATTTGTTGAAGAGACTGTTTTTACTCCATTTGATGTTCCTTCCCCCTTTGTCAAATATGAGTTGACCATAGAGTCCTGGGTTAATTTCTGGGCTCTCTATTCTGTTCCATTGATCTCTATGTCTATTCTTATGCCAGGCGGAATTTTGTGGCCTGAGGCTGAGCCGCAGCCCTTTGAACAGCTGAACACCCTGCTCCATCTGATTCTCCTCCCCCTCCAGCTCGCGTCCTCTTTCTCCTCTGCGTCTATGTGTGAACATCGGTGATACCTTCTCTCCCCCCACCCGCCCCCTGCAGGAGAAGCCGTCTTTGCCCGATGCTTGTCATCTCTGAAGGACGAGAGGACTCTAGCCAGCAAGAAGCTGAAGGGGCCTCAGAAGTTCCAGTTTAAAGGGGATAAGAAATCATTCCTGGAGGACATTCGAAAGGTGTGGCTCTGTCCCGTGCTGTCCGCACTGTTTGTCCCGCAGGAGGCAGTGGGGGGGGGGGGGGGGCTGTGACTGGAGGGCACACTGAGGCCACAGGGTGGAGGTGGAACGGGGGCGGCTTCCTTGGGACTCACTTGCAGCCTTTCCCCAGCATCGTCCTTGGGGACCCCCCTGCTCCGGGGGTGCAGCTAGTAGGCTTTGGCGGTTGCTTTACTGATCCCAACCCTAACCATTGTCTATGTCACCCTTCAGGCCCTCTACGCGTCCAAGATCATCTCTTACACTCAAGGCTTTATGCTCCTCAGACAGGCAGCCACTGAGTTCGTCTGGACCCTCAACTATGGTGGCATTGCCTTGATGTGGAGAGGGGGCTGCATCATCAGAAGGTATGGGGTGGGAGGGCCTGCCGGGCTGCTAGGCTGGAGAAGGGCTGTCTGAGGGCGCTGTGACCAGGTCCTTAAAACTGGCGCACTTTGTCCTCTCACGGGTACAAGGCCACAGGACTGATGTAGATGGTCATGTCCCATTTTTCCTGTACAGTAGTTCTAACCAGTGAGTTAGCCAATAAGTCCATCTAGTTTTATCCATAAACATTTTTCCTTTTTTTTAAAAGATTTTATTTATTATTTTCAGAGAGAGGGGAAGGGAGAGAGGCAGAGAGGGAGAGAGACATCAATGTGTGGTTGCCTTTCACCTGCCTCCAGCTACGGACCTGGCTGGAGACCTGGCTTGCAACCTGGTTATGTGCCCTGGCTGGGAATCGAACCAGCGACCTTTGGGTTCACAGGCTGGTATCTTATTCACTGTGCCACCAGCCAGGGCTACAAACCACTTTTGACACATTCAGTCAGTCACAGCGCCTTCTCCATACACTGCACAAATTTTTTATTTTGCATTTCAGTTGCATTTTTACCTTTCTTGAAATAATAAAGCATACTATACCAAAAATGTTACATATTTTCTTCCACCTTGAATATTAAAATTACTGCATAAAAATTCAATTTTTAAAAGATTTTATTTATTTATTTTTAAGATTTTACTTATTATTTTCAGAGACAGAGGAAGGGGGAGAGGCAAAGAGAGAGAAACATCAATGTATGGTTGCCTTTCACCTGCCTCCAGCCATGGACCTGGCTGGAGACCTGGCTTGCAACCTGGTTAAGTGCCCTGACTAGGAATCAAACCAGCAACCTTTGGGTGCACAGGCCAGGGCTTAAAATTAACCAGTTTTGATGCTTTTTAATTTAATTTTTAAATTTATTTTTACTATAAAGTTTAGAGAAGTTACTGTCTTTTTTTGTTAAGATTTTATTTATTTTTAGAGAGAAGAAAGGAGCGGATAAAGAGAGGGACAGAAACATCAATGTGCAATAGATACATTGATCAGTTGCCTCTCACATGCCCCCAACTGGGGACCTGGCCTGCAACCCAGGCATGTGCCCCAACTGGGAATTGAACCAGAGACCTTTTAGTTTGCAGGCTGGTGCTCAATCCACTGAACCACACCAGCCAGAGCCTGATAAATACTTTTTAATGCAGGTCAACATGACAGCTGTCATAATCTAATCTAACAAAATTGTTTTGAATGAAGCTAAAGACAGCTAGACACTACTAGAGCCATGGTATGGAACAAACTAAATGAACTTTTGACCAACGCAATAGATTGTCTACACTATGCTTTTCAAAGGTTCTGTGGGTTCGCAGGCCCGGTGGCCTTGCCTCCTGAAACTGGCCGCGTGTTTTCAGTGAGCAGACAGCCGGCTTTCCCGGCTGAGAAACGTAACTTTGTTCCTCTCAGGGTGTGTGTCAGCTTCCACGTCCTCCCCCTGCTTTCTGCCTGCAGTCAGCCTGCTGGAGTTAAGGTTCATTGACTTTCCCCTCTTGATTGTTCAGCGTGTTCCTGGGGAAGATAAAAGATGCCTTTGACCGAAACCCAGACCTCCAGAACCTTCTGCTAGATGACTTCTTTAAGTCAGCTGTGGAGGACTGCCAGGTGGGTGACAGAGCGGGGCGCCCCCCCGGGCTGTGCTCTGGGGCGAGGATGACCGCGATCCGCCATCTCCCGTGGGGCCGCTCACCTGTTCTGTGTCCCCTGTGTCCCCTGCGCAGGAGTCCTGGCGGCAGGCGGTCAGCACGGGCGTCCAGGCCGGCATCCCCATGCCCTGCTTCACCACCGCGCTTGCCTTCTACGACGGCTACAGGAGCGGCATGCTGCCCGCCAACCTGATCCAGGTGGGCCCGGGGAGGGGGGCGGCAGCGAAGGCGCCGGTCCCGCGTGCGCCACCCTAACCAGCCTCCTTTCGCCTTTCCCAGGCCCAGCGGGACTACTTCGGGGCTCACACCTATGAACTGTTGGCCAAACCCGGCAAGTTCATCCACACCAACTGGACCGGCCACGGCGGCAGCGTGTCCTCGTCTTCTTACAACGCCTAACTCGGCTTGGGTCCCCCACCCGCCTCGATTCCATAGACAGGGACATTCCATTTGCCACCCCACATGCCTTACACGGCCCCTTGCCTACTTTCTGCTCAAATCTTTTAAAATAGTGTTATCAGAGACCCCTGAAAAGTCACCCCAAGCTCACCTGGGGAGCAGTTCTGTGAGAACCGCAGTGCCTCCTGCCCTTGCCCCGGGCACTGATGGGGGCCTGTCACGTGCCCCGTGGGAGGAGCCAGCTCCTTGAAGCAGTCACTGTCCACGTGTCCCTGTAGGTCAGGGAGGCCCTTAAGTTTGCCTGGATAGAGGGACCACAGGGAAGGGAAGGGTCTTATAGAATCTGCTCAGACCGGACCCTTTGCAGCCAAATTCCCTTTTTCTCTACTTAATAAAGCCACGTTGTATCTCAGCTTCCCTCCAGACTCCTGATTACTCTCACCTCTGCCATTCTGAGCACGGCCCGGATGACCTTTCAATCAAATTTGCTTCCTTCCAGCCTTACTATTTCTTTGCTTTCATTTAAAAAAATAAGAATGAAAGATTCCAGAATAACGCAAGAAACAACTGCGGGAAAGAGAGGTGGCAGGGAGGAATGGAACAGGACGCTGGAATGTGTTGGTAATTTTTTTTTTCTTGGGCGGCAGGTATATGGATGTTCACAGTATCCTCCTCTATGCCTTTTACATGTCAGATGTGTCGTAATAAACAGAGAATTACACCTACGTGACGGGCTCAGCGTGGCCTGGTCGCTCTCACCCCTACCTGTCTGTCCGTGCGCTAACCGGGCCCACAGCCTTGGCACGGGGTTTTCAGCAACGGAAGCTTCACCTTCCGCTGAAGTTGGGCCACACACACACTGGCTGGTCTGCGGTGAGGCCCGGTGCCCACTAGGTGGTGTTAACAGCAAAGCCCCAAAGGAGGCCAGAGGACAGCCAACAGCTTCTCTGTTTAACCACCAGTGTCTCTGTCGACCTCTGATCTCTTCTCAGAAGAAAGCCAGGGTTGGGAGAGCTGCCCTGGGAGACAGTCCTTGTCAATAAAGGATCAGCTTTTTAAATTCTTCATCTGGAATGGAGCAGTCAAAGCTGCCTCGGGCACCTCCTCCCACGCCCGCTGGCCAATTCAGGAGGCGCTGCGTCATGGCTCCTGACTCTGGATTCTTCCTAAGGGTGGAGGCCTCTGAAGCAGCTTTCTCCAAGGTTTATCTCCTGACCACGTGCTCTGTGGCACACAGGTGCTTCTAAAATAGCGAGCGGGGTCCTTCCAGGAGAGACAGTAGAAACAGGAAGCCAGATGGCAAAAGGACCTAATCGGGTGGGATCAGGACTTCCAGCCCCTGCTTCCCTCCTGCTCCAGAGGCTGTGAATGGCGGACTCAAACCCAAGGCCCTCCACTGACAAGTTGCGTGACTTCGGGCAAATTATCTTCTACCTCTGGTCTCAGCCTCCTCATTTGTAAAATGGAAATCATAGTAGTACCTGTCTCCTTGAGGCTGATTTAAGGGCTCAGCCAATAAAACTGCTAAGTACCCATTTAGGTGGCAGTTACTGGCATTCACCCTTCAGGGTAGACCTGTCCCTGAAGTAGGGAGATTTCTGACCGTCAGGAACCAGAGGTCACTTCGCAGCAGCCCGCAGTGCGTTCACTTCGCAAACCAGCCCTGGGGGACTCCCACGCCCCGCACAGTAGCCGTGGGGTGAGACAGCTAGGGAGCCAGGAGGCCGGTGCAGCTCACCAGACTGGATGCCGCCCTGAGCTCTCCCCCAGGGGACCTGGTGAAATGCAGATTCTGACCCAGTGGGTCTGGGGCCCGCTGCACACCCTGCTTTCTGACAAGCTCACCCCTGGCGCCATGAAGAGGGGGACATGAAGTGGTTATTCTGTAGCATGAGGAATGCGGGATTTAGATCCTGACTACTGTCTTCTACCATTGTCCCTTTGGACAATGAGCTGCCATGTGTTCATCTGCAACATAGGGTTAATAATGGCTTCCTCAGGTTATCGCGACAATCAATGAAGTTATATAAAGTGCTTCGCACAGCCTCCGACACACAGAGTAGAGAACTTCATGGAAACTAAGCCCTGGCTGGGTAGCCCAGTGGGTGGGAGCATCATCCCAATGCACCAAGGTTGTGGGTTCCGTCCCTGGTCAGGGTCCGCACAGGAAGCAACCAATGACCACATCAATAAACGGAACAACAGATGGATGTTTCTCTTTCTTGCTTTCAAAACTAAATTATACATGGAAGTATAATTTACGCACGGGAGTCCATCTTTTTAAGAAAAACAGACTTTCAGAATATATACACACCAAATCATGATGATGTTTAGGTCAGTGACAGATGCCATGGACGGCAGTGGTGTGCCACACGCAGGCCACACCTAGGTTTGTGTGAGCCCAGCTGTGATATCCGCACAGTGAAATCGCCTAACTACGCGTCACTCAGAAGGCATCCCCGTCACTAAGTGTCACGACGCTGTGTACTGTGTTCAGTATATATGTCAGTATACATATGTTCACTGTTGAGGAATCTTATGTGCTGTTCCAGTTACTACCAAACTCAGTGGTGTAACGTAACCCGATTTTATTCTGGTTCTGCGGGTTAGAAATTCAGAGTGGCGGGGGTGGGAGAGACAGCTTGTCTCCGTTCCGCAGTGTCTCTGGGGGGGCAGGCCCTTGGCTTGGAGCACGTGGAGGTGTCTGTCTTCTTCATGCATCTGGTGGTTCATGCTGGCTGTGGGCAGGACCTC
Organism: Noctilio leporinus; assembly: GCA_004026585.1. Taxonomy (NCBI): domain Eukaryota; kingdom Metazoa; phylum Chordata; class Mammalia; order Chiroptera; family Noctilionidae; genus Noctilio; species Noctilio leporinus. Next base: position 5,677 of record PVIW01000784.1, read on the forward strand.
ACCATGTGGCCCACGGTGGCCTCGGGCTCAGTAAACTTCTTACATGGTGGTCCAGGGCTCTAAGGGGTAGGGTGGTGTCCAGTAAACAAAGTGGATACAACATTGCCTCTTTTTTTTAATTTTATTTTTTATTTCCAGAGAGAGAAAGGCAGAGAGGGGGAGAGACATCAATGTATGGTTGCCTTTTGCCTGCCTCCAAACTGTGGACTTGGCTGGAGACCTGGCTGGAGACCTGGTTATGTGCCCTGGCTGGGAATCGAACCAGTGACCTTTGGATTTGCAGGCCGGCACCTTATCCACTGTGCCACCAGCCAGGGCACAACATTGCATTCTAAGACACAGCCACAGGCCAGACCTGGCTGGTGTGGCTGAATGGATTAAGCATTGGCCTATGAACCAAAGGGTCACCAGTTCGGTTTTTATGGCACATGCCTGGGTTTTGGGCCAGGTCCCTGGTTGGGGGCATGTGAGAGGCAACCCATCTTCCTTCCCACGTTGCTGTTTCTCTCCTACTCTTTCTCCCTCCCTTCCTTTCTCTCTAAAAATAAATAAAATGATTAAAAATATAAGAATATAGGAGTTATCCGAGTAAAGGCCAGGCTCTTTCTTTCTCCCTCTTTCTTTCTTTCTTTAGATTTTATTTATTTGTTTTTACAGAGAGAGGAGGGGAGGGAGAAAGAGAGGGAGAGAAGTATTGATCAGTTCCCGCTCACAGGTGCCCTGGCAGGAGACCAAACCCGCAACCCAAGAAGGTGCCCCAACCAGGAATCAAAACAGCGACCCTTCACTTTAAGGTCAGGGCTGCCACTCAATGTTCTGTTAACTCCTTTAAGACAACACCCTCTGAAGTAGGTGCTATTCATATCATTGTCCCCAGTTTATAGATGATGCCCCCGGCTGGTAAATGACTTGTCCAAGGTCACGCTACTCCTGAAGATGGGCTGGAATTCGAACCCTGCCAGCCTGGTGCCAGAGTCCTTGCACTGCATCATTCAATTATCAACGTGGGCCACTCATTTATTCATCAGCATCTTTACCGCACACCTACCGAGTGTCAAGCTCCGTGTGGGACGGCTATCTTTAGTCCAGTGGGTAGAGAAGTCGCAAGTCCTGACCCCATGCGCTCGTAAAACACACACAGCTAATGGAGACTGACGTTTGAATCGGCATTTTTACATACAGTGCGATTTTAGGGGAACTAAATGGTGACGGCTATTGAACTAAACGCTGATGGGCTCCTATTGAATACAGCCGAAGAAGATTCAGGAAACCCGCAAATGTCCTCGTCTTATTGATGGTGGGGCAGAGACTCGGAAGCCAGGCTGCTCACGATCGAATCTGGGCTCTACCACTTCGGAGCATTTGCACGGCGGGCAGAGCGCCTTCGCCTCTGACCCTGCTTCCTGATACGTCAAGTGGACGGCGGAGGTTTGACAGGTCTTTCCTCTGAGGGCCGTTGCGGTATGAAAGGGGTCCCCAAAACAAAGCCAGAGCAAGTAAGTAGAGGAATCACCAACCTGGACCCACCTTGCCCCAGGGTGTGGCTCCGTGCTGACATCTAGTGGCCAATGTGCATAACTCGCTCTTCATCTGGGAAAATTCGTTCCGACCGAATAAACTCCTTTTCTGCAATGCGATACCTCAGCCCTGGGCCTTTTTGTTCAGACTCTGAAGTGCCGGGATATTTCACAAGTCTCACTAGAAGAATGTGCTTTTGCTCTGGGAAGCATCTGCTTTAGAATGAGATCATTTGCAAGGCACGGAGCATAGAAAAGGCCTGGGAAAAAATTGTTACTATTTCTTGAGTGCTTACGTGAGCAATTTAAATCTCACATTTATTAATCCTCACCTGAGAATATGTTTATTGATTTTAGAGAAAGAGAGAAACATGGATGTGAGAGAGAAAAGTTGGTCAGTTGCCTCCCGCACCCACCCCAACTAACCTAGGTATGTGCCCTGACCGGGGATCAAACCCGCAACCTTTTTTGGCGTACAGGATGAAACTCCAACCCACTGACCCACCCAGCCAGGGTTCGACTTTACATTTAAACCTCACAACTACTCTGTGAGGTTGGGACTATGGTCTCCACTGAATGAAGGAGGGGACTGAGGCTCGAAGAGATTCTGTGACTTTGCTCAGGGTCACAAAGCTGGGCTCTGAACCCAAGGTCTGGCCCTAGGACTGGAGCTCCTCACTCCCTCACCATCCAACTTCACCCCTCCCAGCCCACCTTCTCTCCTGCCCAAGGCCTGGGACACTAGACAGCTGCAAGGGTTAGGGAGCAGGGCAGCTCTGGGAGTGCAGAGTGGACCTGCTAAGCAGGGCAGCAGAGCAGAGAAACTCTGCCAGAGGTCCGTCCTGTGTGGCACTGACTGCCCCAGGAGACTCATTACTAGGGTGGCCCCAGGGGGCAGCAGCGACAGGAGGCCAGAATGCAATACCTCAGATCAGACAGAAATTGATCTGGAAATTGATCAGAAGGCGGAACAGGGAAAGAGGTCTCTGTTCTCAGACTTCTGCTCGCTTTGGGGACTCAGGGGCACTTAAGAGAACAAGAAGGTCAAGGAGTGGCTTATGTGCTTATCTTTCATTGTAAAAGAAATATGTGCTTGTTTAAAAATGCAGACTACAAGCCCTGGCTGGGGGATCAGTGGATAAGCGCTGGCCTATGAACCCAAAGGACGCTGGTTCAATTCCCAGCCAGGGCACATAACCAGATTGCAAACCAGGTCTCCAGCCAGGTCCGTGGCTGGAGGCAGGTGAAAGGCAACCATACATGGATATTTCTCTCCCTTCCTTCCTCCCTCCCTGCTCTTTTCTCTAAAAAATAATGAATAAAATCTTTATTTTTTATTTTATTTTATTTTATTTGAATAAAATTAAAAAAAAAATGCAGACTACAGCTCTGGCTGGTGTGGCTCAGTTGGTTGGAGCATTGTCTCATACACCAGAAGGTTGTGAGTTCAATCCCCAGTTGGGGTGCATAGGGGAAGCAAGTGACAGATGTTTCTTTCTCACATTTCTCCCTCCTGATGATTTAAACAAATTAAAAAAAAAAAAAAAAAACCCAAAACCCAAAGGTGAAAAGTCAACACTCATCACTTATGCTACTATACATTTTTCTTCTATGTTCTTGACATTATTCACACCTATCTTATGTGTAGGGTGGAGGCAGCATCTCTCCTCCTTGCTGAGCTCCATGACTCTGCAGTGGTGGTTTGAAATTGGCAATGATGGGAATATTTACACTATGGAAATGGGCAAGTGCTACACACCAGGGCTTTGATTTGTTCTTGCCTGTCTGCATAAGGAGGTGACCGAGAAAACGTTAACCAGGCAGATTAGTCTTGACTGTGTGTCTGCTGAACCTTTACATAGTGAATAGCACAAAACACCGAGGAAATATTGTTCCAGGGCTTGAACACCATTATTATTATTATTTTTAAAGATTTTATTTCATTGTTTTTAGAAAGAGGGGAAGGGAGAGAGGCAGAGAGGAAGAGAGACATCAATGTATGGTTGCGTTTCACCTGCCTCCAGCCACAGACCTGACTGGAGACCTGGTTTGCAACCTGGCTATGTGCCCTGGCGGGGGAATCGAACCCGCGACCCCTGGGTTCTCAGGCTGGCACCTCATCCACTGTGCCACCAGCCAGAGCTGAACACCATTATTTGACTCAGCAAAGAGGTCTCTTCTTCATGTTACTGAGACAGGAGTGAAGCTCAGAAAGTGACATTGGGAAGGTGGGAAGTAACTGAAGGAAGCTTGAAAGCAGTGAAAACCCAAGGCTGGGTTTCCTTGTTTTCACTTTTCTTAAACGTAAAGAAAAATCAGTCAACGCTTGTATTGAAACTATACTCCTTTGTCAATGGCAGCGAGGTGAGCTCAGCGACGTATTCGCTGAATGGGATAGTAACTAAGCATTTGTCCGTGGTCTCATTTTGTGACACTATTGTTGGTGGCAGATTTATAAAAACTACCAGATTCTGCAAGGCACACGGAAGCTGGAGCTGTAGGGCTGTATGGAAGACACAATAAGGAGTGGTGCGGGACACTGCTGTCCCTACCCACACACACGCGTCCTTTCCCAGCGCTGGTGAACCACTGAGCCGGGCACTGAGCTGAGTCTGGGGTCTTACAGAGACTCCAGCTCTCCCGCCCCATGAGGCGCAGGAGGGCCCGGAGCAGACGAAACGCCAGGCGTCCTTCCCAGAGAGGCCGCCAGGGGGCGCGCTCGAGGCACCGTGGCGCTTCGCGTTTGTCCCTCCGCGCGGCCCGTCGCCGGGAGCCGCGGCGGGAAAATCCGACTGCGCCGTACGTCGCCCTCTTTACACACTCGCGCACCTGCCTGGGTCTTCGCTGGGATGGAGGAGGAAGAGGAGGCGGCCGAGGAGCAGCAGCGGTTCTCTTATCAACAGGTACAGGAGAACCGGGTCCCGGCTGGTCTGGAAGAGGACGGCGTCGAGTTTCCGGAGGGGAAAAGCCCCGGAAGTGTCGCCCGTTCGTGCCGGGGAGGCCGCGGCCCCGGGGCAGGGGCGCGCCCCGACCGGCTCGGACCCCTGCGCATGCGCCAGCTGGGCTGCGGCGCGGGGGGCGGGGCGGGTGCCGGGAGGCGGTTTCCACGGTAACGCGTCCTGGCGGAGGGAGGTTTCCCGCGGGGTGCGGCGCGCGCGGCGGCCCGGGCGCAGGCTGGCAGGGTGGCAGGGTGGCCTTGTGACAGCCTCAGTCTCCTGTCTCAGGTTGTCGTGGGCATTACAGGGAACCCAGGAGGGGCGGCCTCGGAGCGGGGGCCGCGTCAGGCCGGTGTTGACTTGGGCAGACCCAGCTTTCTTGCAGGGAAAGACGGAGTGGTGAGAAGCGCGGGTGGGGTGGTTGCGGGTCTCGAGCCCTCCCGCGCATCAGCCGGGAGTAAGTACGATGTGGCCCCGGAACGCGGTGACGCGCCGGTGGACAGGTGGAAAGCAACACCCAGGCGACAACTTTCCGAATTATCGGAAGGGACCCGTGAATGAGCTCGGTCCCAGGGACTTTCCTTCCTATGAAGTACCGCGTTTCAGAAGCTTTTCCCCATCCCCTTTTATTTTGAGAAGCCTTCAGAAAAAGTTGCAAGGTGACTGTATCAGCACCCATGCACCCCTCACCTCCCTGCACCAGTTCTTCATTTTTGCTGTTTTTGCCCTCTTGCGCCCCACCCCCGAGTTAGTTAATAATTAATTGCACGTATCTTGACACTTCACTCAGTCAAGTTAATACTTTGGCATGTGCCTCCCAACTTCCGACACAATCTCAATTATTACACTCGGAAAGTTCGAAAATGATGACATTCTGCTCTCATCAGCTAATGCTCAGTCCATATTCACATCTTCCCAGTTGTCCCAAAGATGTGCCTTTTCCTGGTCTTTTTTTCCCCTTCGTCCAGGACCCTATCAAGAGCCCTGCATTGCATGGGCAGTCCTGTCTCTGTGGTCTTCCCTGGAACAGTTCTGCAGCTTTTTGTCTTTCATGATGCTGGTGGTTTTGAGGAGCCCATTCATGGTGGGAGATCAGGGGCTGTCCTTTCCATCTTTGTATCCTTAGCCCCTGGAGCCTGGCTGTCTGTAAACTAAATGCTTTCTGATTCAAGGAGTAAGGCTGCAGAGGTGGACTGAGAACGTTTAAAAAAAACTATTAAGCTCACATAGTTTCGAGTGTACACTTCTACGATACATTATGTGCATGTTGCATTGTGTGCCCACCACCCAGGGTCAAATCTGTTGCCATGCATTTGACCCCTTTTCCACCTTCTGGGCTGAGAACCGGGAACCTGCTCTCTGTGCAGGTTGAGCATTGTTCATTCAAGCAGCCGTTCTTGGCACTAGGTGGACAGTGGTGAACCACACTGTCGAGGGCCTGTCTTTGAGAGGTTTGCAGGTAGCGTTCTGGCCTCTACTCAGTGGCATTGATAAGACTCTGAGCCCAGCCCTGGAGGCTGGGAAGGGGAGGGACAGAGAAAACTGGCTGGAGCCCTGTTCCATTCTCCCACCCTCACTCCACTCCCACATGGACCCAAGGGTGATGACCTTGGAGGGTCTTTATCCCTCCCAGGGTGATGGTCCTTCCTGTCTCCTCCAACATAACGTAAGCATCAGTTTACCTAGTTTTGCCTGAAACTAAGGAAGGCAGATGCCGTGTCTGCTGCTTCCTACTCCAGGGTCCTAGGGTTGGGTTCTTGCCCCACTTTGGGCTCAGCCCTGTCTCCAGCACAGAGATGGCGTGAACACGAGGTTGTTGATGTGAGACAAAATCTTGGCTTAGCTTCTCTACCCCTCCATGTGGGGAAGAGAGATGTTTCCCAGGATCTAAAAGGGTTTCGGAGGAGCTGTGGGGGTCCTGCTTGAGGTGGGCTAGCAAACCAGTACTGAAAGGAGGGGCGGACGTGCGCCCAGAGCCTTCCCGGGTCATCCTGACCATTTGTCCCTCGACACCTGTGGCCATGGGGCTGCAGGGACTTGCAGCAGAGGATGGGGTCCTTTTGTGTTTATTCGATTAACCCCCATCCAGGCAGAAATTTCCATCTGGATCTCAGTGTGGTCCCCAAGCACCTAGGCTGTGTCTTGCTTGGGAACCTGGCACGTATTTTCGGATGAGTTGAGTGGCGCAGGTACTTGGCAAGTGCCATCTGACTCCTCTCCCCACGCTGACCTGTCATCGTGATTCCTCATTTTCACTTAACCTAATCGTAACCATTAACCAGGAAGTAAGGTTTCTACCACTCACACTCCAGAGGGCCTTGCTAATTGATTAGTAGACCTGAGAAGTCGCCAGCCATTATGGGGGTGCTGGAATTAGGCTGAGCAGAGCCTCTCCTTGGCCTTAATTTTTTAAGATATGAAAGAAAAGCTCTTATTTGCGTCCCACCTCATGAGGCTCTTTGGTTTTTGCTCCAGAGGCTGAAGGCAGCCGTGCACTACACCGTGGGCTGCCTGTGCGCAGAGGTCACCTCAGACAAGGAGGTGCAGCTCAGCAGACAGACCGTCGCGGCGATTGCGGAGGTGACCTTCCGGCAGTGCGGTACGGAGCCCCGGCCCTCCTGCGTGTGCACAGGAGCCCCGAGAAACGGGTGGGTGGGCCCGTGGCGCGTGTCACCTCCAGCAGCACTGCCGCCTCACGCTGTTCCCGAAGCGGTCTCTCTTGGCTGTCAGAGGTGGATAGTTTATGGAAGAACTATTTTTTTCCCTACACTAACACTGGGGCATTAGCACCTTTATTTTATTGTTTTAAACTGCCTGGAACATGAGACATTAAATTTTTTATTTTATTGCTTTATAACATTTTTATGTCACCCATAGCTGATTTGACAGCAGGACTTGCGGCAGAGGTATTGCCTGACTTCCCAGGAAATTAATGCCCTCACCAAGCCCTGACTTGTTAGAGTGAAAAAGTTAAGGGATAGTTTCTAGAATGAAGGGTGTGGCCCCAGTTACCGGGCAGCTTGGAGTCAGGGGCCGCAGTGCCCAGGGGAAAAGGAGGTCATAGTGAACCAAGGGCCGAAGGCACCGCCGCCTGGACAGGCCACACGCAGGACCCGAGCTCGGGTGGAAATGGCGGTTCCCTTTCCCTCTGAAGCAGCTCTGAGAGGAGGGTGGCTGAAGCACTTCTCTTCTCTTGCAGAAAATTTTGCCAAAGACCTTGAAATGTTTGCAAGGTGAGTACAGAGCTTGATTACCTGCTACTGTGTCTCTTCGCATTCTGTTGATCTCTCCCATCTGGTCGTGTATTTCAGCAGGGCTTTAGCTATTCATCTTTATTTTCGTGTTCGGTGGAGGCTTCTCTCTAATCAAGATGCCACAAGAATATAACATCTGCGGTAATCACGTCCATTCAGACTTGATTTGGCATTTTTTGAAATTTCCAAGTACTTTCTGTTTGGAGAGCTGAAGTTATTCATTCCAGCCTAAAAAGGCGCGATTAATGACCCAGGCCCCTGAAAGGGAGCGCCATCCACGCAGGGCGTGGGAGGCTGGCCGGGGGCCGCGGGGCTCTGGCTGTGAGAGGGGCAGGTGGCCTGGTGGCGCCGTCAGGCTTGCAGCGTTGGTTCTAGTTCAGAGAAGCACCCGCCTGGAAAAGTGGGTGACTTGCTTTCAGCTGGTAAAGCTTTAGCTTTTACAGGTGATTTATGCTTATCTCTTCAATTAGCACCTCAGGTAATTGAAAACAATTGCAGCGAATTGCTTTTATGAAGCAATTTGAATGACTAAGGCCTGAAGGGGCCGTGTTGTAATTTGCTACCACTTGTGATTTGGCGCCAGCCCCTGGCACCCAGGGCTCTTCTCCCTGCTCCCTGTACCTCTTTGTTTCTGGGGTGAATGTTTTGAATGAATTAAAGCCGCAGGTTCTGAGGGCAGGCTCTAAATCTTTCCTCTTCCCGTCCGTGTGATCCCCTAAAAACTGCTTAGCATCCCCAGCTTGGTCAGGGCAGGTGAGATGGTAGGATGGGGTCCTGGGCTCGCAGGGCATGTTCGCGGTTGATCCAGGCGTTGGTCCCCTACCCGCCGGTCTCCTGTGAAATAAACACCCTTGTTACCTTTACGTCCCACTTCCCGCTTTCTTTTAGAAATACAGCTCTTTTTATTGCAAAGGGAGACACAAAATATATAAATAAGGAGACAGATGATTACTTGATTTGAACATCAAGTTTTATCAACATAGACAGGGCTTCTGCACTTTGGTACTTTTGCTGTTTGGAGGGCATGACCGTGGTGTGGTGGGGGACCGTCCTATGCACAGTAGGGTTAGTTTACGTACTTTTTATTACTTTTAACAGATTTTATTACTTTTAGAGAGAGAGGAAGAGAGGGAGAGAAAGATCAGGTTGCTTTTTGTGTGCCTCCAGCTGGGGACCTGCTGGAGACCTGGCCTGCAACCCACGCATGTGCCCTGGCTGGGAATCGCGCTGACGACCCTTTGCTTCTCAGGCCGGCGGCGCTCAGTCCACTGAGCCTCACCAGCCAGCGCTGGTAGGAGGTTTATTAGCCCCTCTGGTCTCTGCCTGCCAGTTGTGTGCTCTCAGTTATGAGGGTGTTTTTTTTACTCTCCCTGCCATTTCTCTGTAGTAATGTGGGAAAAGACAATGAACACTTTTAAATGCTCCTGCAAAAAATATTAGAAATAAAAATGAAATCAGAAATATGAGCATTATAATGTTTTATTATAATTATGTTAAAAGGTTGATTTTCTTTTCCTCGGCACTGGGGGCAAAGTGGTGTGTCTGCGTCACTTAGACTAGAAGCTCCATAGGTGGGACGTGCGAGCCTGGGTGAAGGCGGGTGGGGGCCGTTCTCTGGGGGCCTCGCCCACGGTGAGCCACGCTGCGCACCCTTGCGGGGCTGCTGCTCCTCACACGTCCTTCTGAGCCCCAGGGGATGCCGGCGCAGGTTTTCTCTGAGGACCCATCTTTTGCCTTAGTTTTACTTTGGTTTTCATAATACTCCAGCTCTCATATTTTAAAAGTCTTGTTTTAAAGTTTATTACTTAGCGCTGGCTGGTAGCACAGTGGCTAAGGCGCCGGCCTGCGAACCCAAAGGTTGCAGGTTCGATTCCCCAGCCAGGGCACATAACCATGTTGCAAACCAGGTCTCCAGTCAGGTCTGTGGCTGGAGGCAGGTGAAACGCAACCATACATTGATGTCTTTCTCCCTCTCTGCCTCTCTCCCTTCCCCTCTTTCTAAAAATAATTAAATAAAATAAAGTTTATTACTGAGGCCAGGCTGGTGGCACAGTGGATAAGGCGCCGGCCTGCAAACCCAAAGGTCGCTGGTTTGATTCCCTGTCACAGCACATGCCTGGGTTGCCAGCCAGGTCCCCAGCTGGGGTGCGCAAGAGGCAACCAACTGATGTTTCTCTCCCTTTCTTCCTCCTTTCCCCTCTCTCTAAAAATAATAAACTTTTAAAAGTTTACTTAAGAGGGAGAGAAACATTGATTGGTTCACTCGTTTTTGCATTGTTGGTTGATTGCTGTATGTGCCCTGACCAGGGATCGAACCCACAACTCGGGACAACGCTCTCACCGAGCGATGGGGCAGGCTGGAACCTCTCGGCGAAGCATCGTGAGGCTGCCGTTTTCTCAAAAGTGTACAGTGACCTTGCTTTTCCTGTTGTGTTTGCTGTGATGGTTGTGACCAAGCCCTTTGGAAGGTTTAATGCCTCAGATCCTCTCTGTGCTCCTGTTCTGCAGGCACCCTTAGCCTTCAGTGGGAGCGAACAGATGGGCTTACTTAATTGGTATCTTGGCTGGCCACTTTATTCATTTTGTGTCACTGGTGCTTAATGACTTTAGTCTGAAGAGATGGGCTGCGTAGAGATTCTTGCTAGCCTGAAGTCTGACCATGATCTTTTGTGTTTCATCACAACTTGAAATAACACCAAACATCTTGGTGAATTGTTTCTGCCCTTTCTACAGACATGCGAAAAGAAGCACAATTAACACGGAAGATGTGAAGCTCTTAGCCAGGAGGAGCAGTTCACTGGTGAGAGATGAATTTCTTTCCTCACTCCCCTTTCCCATCAGAATACATTATTCCCAATTAATCACCTTTAGCCACGAAGTGATTCCCCAGGGCACCTTGCATTAAAAACGAGAGATGGCTGAACCATTCAGACCTGCCCGTAATTTATAGTCCTTCTTTCATTAAGATGGATCTCGCTAAGCCAATTTGAAATTTTCTAATCAGCACTCTCTGGATTTCATAGTCTGCCTTTCTGTAATATCTCAGAACTTGGGTCCCATGTTTCATCCACAGCATGATGGCAAAGCCGGGTCACAGGCTGGAGTGTATGGGGACAGTTGCATTACGGTGTCCTCAGTTCTGAGGGGCCAGGTATGCAAGGGAGTGTCTGCATAGCTGGGATGGGCAGAAAATGTTCTATCTTTTCACAGAAAGCTAGAAGTCATCTTGACCAAGCTCCCATTTTACAGGTGATGCTGTGACCATCCCAGCCTAGGGGCTGGGCCAATGGCAGATCCAGGCACCTGTGAGGTTCCCGGCTTAGTCTAATCCTAGCAGTGAAAATATACTCTGCTCCGCCCCGCAGTGTGAGCTCCACAGGGCAGGACTTACGTCCCTTCCTCTCTGGTCCGTCCGCTGTGTGCCGTGCTTAGAATGGGGCCTGGCACACAGTAGGTGCTGAATGCGTGGCTGTTGAATAAATTTCTGCAACAATTGACTGTTCACAGGGGGCTTTTATAGATATTTATATATATACACATATATTATCTAAACCTCACAACCACCCTATGAGTGTTTTTTTAAGTTCATAGGCCTGTGCTCAGTCCACTGAGCCACACCAGCCAGGGCCACCCTTTGAGAGTTTAACAGGACTTATGAGCCCATTTACAGGCCAGACAACTGGCGTTGCTAACTTTCCAAAGTGCAAATACAAAGCGCTCTGGTTGACAGCTGGACCTTGACCTTTTTACCCTGAATCAGTGCTGTTTCTACCAGGCTCTTGCTGGCCTTTGCCCTTCTAGCACCCGTTCTCCAAAGTGTAAGTCAAGGTGAAGGGTGATAGGATTCTCCAGGGAAAGAGCTAAGGTGCCTGGCGGAGCCGCGCGTCTGCCGTGCCCCAGCCCCGCCTTTGCGAAGCGGTGGGTGCCGGTCCTCAGGGTTGACTGCCGGGTTACCTGCTGTGGCAGGTGTGTTTCCTTCAGAATGCTGTTTCGATTTTGGACTCTTCATTTTCTTCACCTGACGGAAGCTTATAAATGAAGACATGCCCGTTAGCTGACAACGTGCATTGGCCTAAATTCTGCCTTAAGGCAGGGACCTTGTCCTGTTTATCCTGTGTCCCTCGTGTATGGTAACAGCAGTGGCCCAACAATTTTCGCTGCACACGCCAGCTTTTAATTCACTGATTGCTCAAGGAACTCCTTCCTGTGCGGCAGCACAGTTGACTTCGGTAGTTGAGTCCGGCTACGGGAAAGAATTTGAAGCTCCATTTCACTGTCAGGAATGTGACCCAGGCGTTTCCACCCACATTTTTTGAGTGGGAGGGAAATGATGTAGATTCTCTTTTCCCCTAGGTTTTTAAATGTCCTTACGACCAGATAGAAATATAATTAAAAAATTTTTTTTTGTAGTTCAAATACATCACAGAGAAAAATGAAGAGATTGCTCAGTGTAACGCAGAACGAAAAACGAAGAAGAAAAAGAAGTTAGAGAATGAAAACAAAGGTGCGGTGGAGCCAGCAGAGGCTGGAGGAGCCGAAAGTGAGACTTAAACTCTGTCTTGTTTGGAAAAGCAGCTGCCAGCAGGCAGAGCCACTAAAAGGCACGCTGCCACCGAAGAGATCTTGAAGGACTAAGTGGAGATTAAAAAAATAAATAAAGTGTGCAGAGGCTTTTTGTGCTGAATTCTCCAGGTTGTTGGCCCGGAAGCTGGGGCAAGAGGACTGGCAGCTCTTGGGCCGAAGGCTCCGCCCGTGTCTCACTGGACGCGTGCAAAAGGCCTGCGCTTGGGATATGCTGTAAATTCTGTCTATTGCAGTGAATAAAATGGTGTTAGCAGTTAAACATGGTGGTTTTTCTCAAGTAAAAATCCTACTTTTACATCATTTTTTAGGCTGACAATTCCTGAAAGATGAATAAAGCTGGTGATTACCAGTGATTTAAACCCATGTCACTTGTGATCAAAAGGTTGATGCTGGGAAATGGTCCTTTTTACTTTTTAAAGGTGGTTATTTTCAGAAACGTAGTTTCCTGTGATAGTTTTCTTCGGGCTGTTTTGTACCTAAACTGTGGTTCTGCTTTACTTGAGAGCACAGCCTGGCCTCTGACTCCCCCCCGCACCCCGGTGCACTGTCCTGTTTTAGTTTGTGTGCAGCGATGCTCCCAGGAGCCCTGTGTGCTGCAGTCTCCTGTGTGGGGCATAGAGGTCCCGGCTGTGCCTTTTCCCCGCGGGGCAGTAGGGTAAAGGGAAGGGGTTGCATTTATGGAGCCCTTTCTGGGAGCTGGCCTGTGCTTGGGTGCCCCCGTGGTTCCCCCGTGGATTGTCACAGCCGTTCGGGGTGCATGTGATGATCCCCATTTTACTGAGGGGTGAGCTGAAGCCTGGCATGGTTAACCAACTGCTCAGGACCACTGCCCAGTAGAGACTAGATGCATTTGGGGTCGTGACTCGAGATGGGGCAAGAGGAAAGGGTGTCGTGCATTGTGGATGGAATAGTTACCATCCATGTCCAAATACGATGATCACAAGACACCTGAAAGCCTGACTGTCAGGAAGAGATTACTAAGCTGTGGTCAATGGTAAAATGGTTTTTGAGGGTGGGGATGGGCAGTGTCATTTATGTAAAAACTGTGTTGTGATCTTTTTAAAACAGCTTATTTTTTACTGTATTTTCCATTACCCTTTATCCCCCCTATACTCTGTTCCACCTCCACCCTCACCTCCATAAAGCTTTGAATTTAAACTTTAGTTTTAGCAAACAACTAATCACATGATCTCATGTCAGCTGTACCATCTGTGTGTCACATCAGAGAAGGAAAAGGAAATCATGAAACCTTCTATCCTTTCAGTCCATTCCAGCCAAAGATTGGTATGTTAGTTTCTTTTTATCATTTTATGTTTAACTTAAATGTATTAGGGTGACATTGGTTAGTAAGGTCATACAGGTTTCAAGTGGGCATTTCTGTGATACTAGATCTGTACGTTGCCCTGTGAGCCCACCGCCCAAAGTTAGACCACCTTCCGTCACCATGCGTTAGGCTCCCTCCCTGTATGTTAGTTTCATTTTCAGATAAGCTCTCCCTGAATTCCTCTCACCAGATTTTAGAGACTAGACACTATGGATTTTCTAAAGGCTGACAAGACCAGGTTGCACACTCGTTTTGCCTCTCCAGGAGCTGTTGACTTTCTGAAACTTGGTGTTCTTGTAAGTGATACAGGGTTAATAACTGGGCTACCAGCTTACATGTGACAAGAAGAATTGGGTAGAAGCGCCATAATGCATCTTATCCTTACAGGTTTCTGTCGCCCAGGAAACTTGGTCTGCACGTGACTCCATGCAGGGTGGCCTGTGTGCACCCTGGGTGCTCTGGTTCGGGGTAACGGGCTGGAGCGGCCCCTCCCTGCTGGCATGAGCATTCTGACCTGACGTTTTCCAGTCAAACGAGATGGTTGACTTGGTGTTCATGTCATCTATTTTTTTTTTTTTTTAAGATTTTATTATTTTTAGAGAGAGGGAAAAGGAGGGAGGCAGAGAGGGAGAGAGACATAAGTGTATGGTTGCCTTTCACCTGCTTCCAGCTACGGATCTGCCTGGAGACCTGGCTTGCAACCTAGTTATGTGCCTTGGCTGGGAATCAAACCAGCGACCTTTGGGTTCGCAGGCCGGCGCCTCATGTCAACTTTTGGTTTATTTAGCACATTTACATATGGTCTGTTTATATTTTATATGCATGGTCGTAACATTTTTCGGGGATTATAACGCAGGGGTGGACAGCTTTTGTCGGGATTAGCTGATACCACTCCATGGCCTCATGAGCTGCCTCTTCCCCACCACGCTCCAGTGAGGGGCTTGTTTACTCTGGACATACACGTGATGCCAGTCTACAGGGTGACCGTCTTTGGAGTCAGTTGTCAGAAAGGAGTGTCAAGCACTCTTTTTCATGGACTTGCTTCCTCAGCCCTGGAAGCTCATCTGAACTTGAACTAGACCTACTGACCATATAACCAGACAGGGAACTGTAAAGAAACAGTTGTCTTTTGAGAGAAATGTGGTCTGGTAACATAGGTGGGGCCCATTGACATGGTTAATACTGGCTTTGTTGTATGCCGGTTCCTCAAACATCTTGAAAGAAAAAGATCCTGTGTTCAGTTGTATTGCTGAAACTAGGAGCCAGGCCAGCCTTGGAGCATCCTTGCTGCCCACAGCAGGCGTCCAGGGAAAGTAAAGCAGAACCTTTGCAGAATCGTGGAGCCTGTGAGGAGCCCTCAGCGGTCAGGCAGCCCATCTCCCCGCGCTGGGGCCCCGTCCGCAGCCTCCCTGACAAATGGCCCTCCTGGCTCTGCGAGCTCCCCCAGGGTCGGGGAGCCTCTCTGTTACCAGACACCAACGATGGCACGTTTCTCCTGCTCGTACGGAAAAGTCTTCCACCTTCCAACGTCTGTCTGGGTCCTGTTCCGCCCTTTAGAAAGAGCAGCCTTTGCTTTTCAAAGTAATCCAAGACTGAATGCCTTTTCATCAGAGTTCCCCTTGTACCTCTTTTCAGAAACACCCATTCTGACACCAAATGTGATCAGTTTCCCGAGGGCAGACTTTGGGCGGGTGGCCTGCGGAGGGCCTGGTGGGGTGAGCCCCTGGGGAAGACTTGCACCCCTGGCATCTAAGCTGGGCTATTGGGGTCAGGAGGAGCCCTTGCAGAGGCTGCTCAGCTCTAAGCAGGAGTTTCCAGTGTTCAAGGCGAGGGGCTCTTTGCTCCGTGAGGGGTAAGGATTGAGCACATCTCCTTAACCACAGTTTTACCGTAAGTGCCTAGCGTGCATTCCACTTGCGCTAGGTGCTTTGCATGATCTTATCTTGGTTCTGGCAACTCCGTGAGGGAGGAGGCAGGGGCACTGGTCTTTTATCCCCATTTTATAGATGAGGAAAACTGAGGCCCCAGGAGGCTCATGAAATGGCAACACCGGATTTTAGTGTAGACGCCCACCTTGAAATGCTAAGCTATGCTGCCCATGTCTTGAAAACAGTAACAAGAAAACATGAGGCCTTATTCAAAGGACCCTTCTTGGCACACTTCCATGCTGAGAAGTCCCGTCTTTCCCTGGAGCGGGGAGCCCACCCTCGGTGGGGCTGCGGGCGCTGGTGGCGGGGTAGCTGGGCTCCTATGTGCTGCAAGGTGCTGAGACTGTTTAATGAGGCCATCGGGTGAAATCTGCCAAATATCCTCCGGACGTAAGGTAAGATGCCACCACGCCTTTGTCCTCTGCAACTGTTTACAATCCTAGTGGCCCTGGCGGGAATTCCACTAGGCAAAAGGATGCACCGAGCAGCGTGGGAGCCCTGGATCCTCGGGCCGCCGCAGTTTTCCCTGGAGTCTTGAACAACGAGCCCGTGATGAAGTGAAACTGAAGATCAAAATTCCTCTTGTGAAGGAGGACGAACCCGGCCTTTGGAGAACTG
This sequence comes from Noctilio leporinus, assembly GCA_004026585.1. Taxonomy (NCBI): domain Eukaryota; kingdom Metazoa; phylum Chordata; class Mammalia; order Chiroptera; family Noctilionidae; genus Noctilio; species Noctilio leporinus. The sequence goes on from PVIW01000784.1 coordinate 21,838, forward strand.
AAAATGTTAACGTTCACTTCTAGAAAGATCTGTCAGTTCTTAGGTTGCTCTCCCTCCACGTGGAACCTTACCTTGGGTGTTGGTCATCTGTGGGTTGGTGGCGGGTGTTTCCGTTGTTAGTAGCTCCTTCAGTTGGGGGCACAGGGGCCTCGCGTTTGTTTTCGTGGCTCTGAAACGGGGGGCCTGTGACAAAAAGCTGGGAGGTGGCGGCTCGGGACAGCAAGGACGCCCCAGGCTGCGCTTCCTGGCAGCGGTCCTGTCCTCGGGAAGAGAGGAAGCCTGGGATCGGGCCACCTGCAGGTCATTCAGTGAGAAGTTTCGCAACAGACATTCCCATGAAACAAATTCATCCTTACTCCCTGTGATGCATCTAATTTCTGTTTCATTACGGGAAAAAAAGGTGCTAGGTTAGCCCTGGCTGGTGCGGCTCAGTTGGTTGGAGTGTCCTGTGAACGTTGCAGGTTCGATCCCTGGTCAGGAAACATACTTTGGTTTGGGGTTCGAGCCCTGGTTGGGGTACGTATGGGAAACAGCCGATGGATGTGTTTCACGTGATGTTTCTCTCTCTTCTCCTGCTCCCCCTTCCTCCCTCTCTCTCTAAAAACAATGGAAATGTGTCCTCGGGTGAGGATTAAAAAAAGTGCTAGTTTATGGTCCACTAGTGAGTGGTGAGTAGCAATTTGAAAACCACTGGACTTGAGCCGGCCACCCTGTGTCAGCTTCACCTGGGTGCTCGTTAGAACTGTGGGACCGTGGCTTCTCCTGGCACCACGTCAGACCCCGCATTTTGGCATTTTAGTAAAGTGGTTTGGGTTCGTGGCGTGGCGTGAGAAGACCTGGGCAGGGGACGGTGCCCGGCCTGCGGGGCTGAGGAGCGATCACTGGGCTCCCGGCCTGCGGTGGGCTGAAACGAGGGGATGCTGTCAGCATTGTGACCCTTCCCTTTGCCCACGGCAGGTTCAGTCATGCTCCCACTGGGCAAAGTTTCAGATGGTAAGCTCCTCTCCCGAGGCTAAACTGACACCACGTTCAATCACTCGGTTTTGTTCTCCCGGCTTCCTGCCTGCATCAGGCCTGATTACGAGGAGGTGGAACTTCAGAAGCGCGTGCCTGTGAATTGCAAATCTGCTCTAAACACAGGCGAAGACCCGTGGCTTTAATGAAGGGTTAAGTCCCATCTGAAAGCGCTTTTGTGGGCACTGATTGCGACATGTGCATCACCACTTGAGTGGGGGGAGGTGGGGTGCAGGCTTTACACAGGTATGTAACAAAAAACCAGCTGCGGGTTGAGCTAAAAATACTCCACCCCCCCAAAAAAGAAGGGACCCACGTCCACAAAACCCTGATTTCAAGGCTGCCACAAAAGATGAGCAGCCACAGAGCCCAAGAGGAGTGCCCACCAGCCCGCAAAATGCCGCCCCTCCGCCTGCTGCTGCTCCTGCTGCTGCTCTCAGGGACCACCGCGGCCCTTCCCCTGGAGGGCGGCCGCACCGGCCATGACGGCCACCACGAGGTGAGTGGTCCCTGTCCTGGCTGCACGCCAGCCCACTTCCTGGCTGTGTTGCTGTCTGGCCTGGTGGGCCAGGCCCGGGGACTCCCCGGCGTGGCAGGGCTGAGTGTGTGGGACAGGCCTCAGGGCCCAACTTGGCAGCATTGCCCTGCTTCCCTGCGGCAGTGGGATGCCCACACAGACCACCGATCCTCGGTAACCCTCCGTTAGAAAGTTCTGAGGCTCAGTGGAGCTTCCTCGTGCTTTTCCGTCTGCTCTTGTTTCGATGTTAAGTGACTGAACCAGTCCGTGCAGCTCCCTGCAGTATTAGTCTCTCTCTCTCCTCTCTCTCTCTCTCACACTCACACACACATGCACTCGAGAATCTTAATTTATATACACAGCACAGGTTCTCACTGGCTCGGATGAATTGACACCACTGCATTTTTCATTGTGAAAACTCGTAGCTTCGCAAGGTGATTTATTTTTCTCTTCTTTCCCCATTTTGAAAAAGTTCCAAGAAGAGTACATAAAGTTGACCATTAAAAATGGATTTTTCTCTGAAATTACCAGATGAGTTTCAGAGAAGTCATTTATCATCAGGCGACTCCTAGAAGCTTCCGAAGGAGTTTGAAAGACCGGATGTTAGTGTCTCAGTCTGATCTGCCCTGAAGAGCCATTAGTGGCCAGTCGGGAGCAAGATGAGAGGTGGGAAAGCCGTGCTCAGGTAGCCTGACCCATGTCGGGGGCTGCCCACCTCGGGGGCTACTCACCTTGGGGGCTTCCGAGTTGCCAGTCATGGCTCTTCCTGACCTTTGAGCAAGGACCTCAGGGAAGATTATGGGCAAAACAAGCAGTCACTTTCCTTTCTGATTGAAAAGTCTCAACTGTCCCTTTTCTCTAATTAGAGCATCTAATTAGAAATGAGAGAGGCAAAGAGGGAGAGAGACATCCATGTATGGTTGCCTTTCACCTGCCTCCAGCTAAGGACCTGGCTAGAGACCTGGCTTGCAACCTGGTTATGTGCCCTGGCTGGGAATTGAACCAGCGACCTTGGGTTTACAGGTCTGCATCTTATCCATTGTGCCACCAGCCAGGGCAGAAGCTTTTTTTATTTTATTTTATTTTATTTTATTGTTGTTGTATTACATCCATCCCCTTTTTGCTCCCCTCTGTCCCCCTCCGCTTATTTTTTTTTTTTAAGGAAGGAATTATGTTTCATGCTGGCTGAGTCACATGGTTGATTTCTCTTTGTCCTCTGCTTCTTTTTCAAAGCACCTGCAGGAGGTGGTAGAAATAAAGAAAAACAGCCTGTTGACTTTCCTTGCCTGGTGGTACGAGTGGACCTCCCAGGCCCGTGCAGTGCCCTTCCTGGGAGGGGGGCCCCAGGAGGTGTCCAAGCGGCAGGAAGGCCCGCCCCCTCAGCAGGCCACACGCGCTGACAAAGTGCCCTGCAAGAATTTCTTCTGGAAGACCTTCTCCTCCTGCAAGTGAAATCTCCACCCATGATGAATCGGGCAAGGAAGTGTGACGACTGAGCCAAATAAAATGTACTAAGCAGCTGTGATCTTTCCTCTTTATGCAGTTGTCGTCTCGTGTCTGTGTGATTTGGGACGTATTACCCAAAGGGAATATTTCTGACTCGGTGTGGCCATGAGGCTTTCCCTCCACCTCTATCCTGTGCTTGGTGATTGTCCATCCTCATCTTCCTTTCTTTGACTTACCTAGATAAAGGCTACCTATTTAAAAGTGCAGAATAACATCTTATTTCAGTTTATATTGATCTAACCTGTCAAATTAAATATGTCCCTCATATTAAAAGCACATTTTAAATACTGCTTGGAGAGCAAAAGGGTTATTCTTCATGATGTAGCAAAAACTAATTTAAAAACAAATGTCATCCTATTAAACAGACATCATCGGGCTGACATGTTTACAAAAATTACACTTGAACCAGCTGTTGCACACCTACAGTTTCAGTTGGTGCATCAATAATTTGTTAGACTTCTTCTCATGGATGCCTGCTTCAGGTGTATTTCAACCCTCTAACGGAGCAGTGCTGCTGCCCGGCCTGCAGCTCACCCGCTTCAAGTTCTAACCCAGGACCCGCGGGGTCCCAAGGTCTGCACCTTGTTCAGAGGCAGGTGCGTAGGTGTGTATTATGTGTGATTGCTCTGTTCCCACACTCCTTAGCGAGTTCCTGCAGAGGTGGCAGTGGACGACGGGTCCAGGAGGAGGGACTCCTTGTCGGTGCTGCAATGCGGAGCCGTGGCTGAGCCCCCTGCGGACCACAGATGAAGTCAGGAGTCAACAACCTGCCCAGTGTCACAACCCTAACCGAATGATTAATTCTCCCCCACTGCACCAAAATCCTTGCTCGGTTAGATGTGATTACAACTCCTGAACCATTGATTGTAAAGAAAACTTGCAGGGTGGTGTTTTTAGATGCTAAACCTTCAAGCTTGGAGATTTGTCCTTGGAGTGAGGCAGAGGACTGCAGGGGGACACTGTGACATTCTCCCCTCTGATACCAGGGTGGCAGACTCCCGGAGTCCGACTGCTGACCATTCTGTTCTGTTTTCCGCAGAGCTGAGCTCATGTTCCTAATTACCAGCTGAGTAAAAGTATAATGTGATCGAAGAGCCTTAACAGCATCCACATTTCCAAACACAGCAGCTTCCGGAGACCAGTAATTGGGTCAGCGCACTGGTGGAAGTGGTCTGCCTGAAAGACCAGCTAACCTTCAGAACTTTGTCTTACAAGATTTTTCTAGAAGAAAAGCATAGCCATTGTTTTTTTCAGTTTCAATTGAGGTCACCCGTACACAGTCCTTAAGATTGGGATTTTAACTTTGAACTAAGTAATATATGAAGGATAATGAGGCCAAACTAATGGTCCACCAGGCAATCCATCAAGTCTAAGCCTACCTTACTTCAGGGGAATTAATAAAATGTTAACTGGCATCAGCTTCGTGTTAGACTAGATTAATATGCTCATGGTTAATAAACTAGGGTAAAATTGGTGATTAGGGGTAATTTCCTACCATCAGGTTTTTGGTTGACTTTTTTTGGTCTACCTTTCTGTAATTGAGTATAGTCAGATGTTTCGATCTGAGACATCAGCACTTGGACAACTTCTAACTCATTCTTTCTCACTTATTTCCAGCATTTATCACCAGAACAGAATCTTAACTGCTGAGGAAGAATTGGGACATAAGCATGCAACAGAAATCCCTTCCTACTATTCATATTTCAGGGCTGACAGCAAACCATCCCAGGCTTTTGGAAGCTCAGGCCCGTAAGCGCATGGGAGATACTTAATAACAGCACCTACCAAAGGGATAGCCCACGCTTGACAGGAGCAGTTTCTTCAGTGGAGAGATCTGGGTTCCATTTTGGACAAATCAGAAGAGGAAGTCATTTGGGTGGTAAAAAGAAAATTCTCTTTCTGGATTAAAAAGGAAGAGGCAGCCCTGGCTGGTAACACGGTGGGTAAGGTGCCAGCCTGCGAACCCAGGGGTCGCGGGTTCGATTCCCCAGCCAGGGCACATGGCCAGGTTGCAAACCAGGTCTCCGGTCGGGTCTGTGGCTGGGGGCAGGTGAAACGCAACCGTACATTGACGTCTCTCTCCCTCTCTGCCTCTCTCCCTTCCCCTCTTTCTAAAAATAATTAAATAAAATCTTTAAAAAAATAGCCAGGGCCCTGGCTGGTAGCACAGTGGTTAAGGCGCCGGCCTGCGAACCCAAAGGTGGCAGGTTCGATTCCCCAGCCAGGGCACATGGCCAGGTTGCAAACCAGGTCTCCAGTCAGATCTGTGGCTGGAGGCAGGTGAAAGGCAACCATACATTGACGTCTCTCTCCCTCTCTGCTTCTCTCCCTTCCCCACTTCCTAAAAATAAAAGAAATAAAATCTTAAGGAAAAAAAAAAAAAAAAAGAAGAAGAAGAGGCAAAGGTAGCTGAGCAACTCGCTATTTCATTTCTCAGAACCTTAATGCAAACTCATTTATCTTCATAAAACACTCATTTTCCTTTATAATTAAGTAGTTATGTGGTCAATAATACATGTCTTTCCTTTTATAATTATAACGTGGAAAAAAGCTAGTTTCTTGGTTATAGTTCTTATAACATGGTATTGGAAAATGCTGAAGGAAATGTAGTACCTATGCGTTAGCCTTTTGGTTTACTTCCTTGTAATCGTGAAAGTGTTATCTGATTTAATTCAGCCCAATACCCAACTTGAAGATTTTGCAATCTAATACTGAGCGCACCTTCTGGGGAGTGAGCCTCGTCCCTCACTGGAGGCCTTCAAATAGGATGGGGGACCCCCTGGTTGGCAGGTAGGGGACAAAGGCATTACATGTGTTCAGAAGAGGTCATTTCAAGCGTTCTTAAAAACCTCATGTAATAAAACATACAACCAAAATAAGTTAAGGCAAAATCCTACAATGTTGAAAAACAGAGCAAAAAAAAAAAAGGGGGGGGGGTTAATTAGGAAATTAAACAGCTAAGTACCACACTCTGGTTGGCAAAGGCACATTAATCACTCTTGTATTAATGCAGGGCTTTTTTTTCCCCCCCCAGACAACTATTATTTTACTCCTTTCTCTCTGGAAAATGAAAAATCCATTAGTTTTTTCCTCTTGCTTTTACCCAGAAATTAAAGGTTGGTAAGTGGTAATTAGCACAGCTCCTGTCAGAGCCAATTGCCTAATGGGGACTGACATTTGACTTGAGTTGAAAGAACGGGATATGGCTAATGTCAAGTTCATTAGTCCCAGATGCTTTCTTTGACATTCTTTCTCCTGCCGTGGAACAGGCATGCCCTGCTCGCTCTCCTATTTTTAGACACATTGCTGTGCTGCTACTTTTCTATTTTAGAGGGACTGGAGGCACAGGGGTGGAGGGAAGGTAAATGGTTACCAGGGGCAATATAATGTGTTTGCAATCGTCCTCACTGCACATTTGGGCTCGTTTGCAGACTAAGGTCTTTGCCTGAGCGCCCCACAGATAGGCACCTCCTAAATGCGACCCCCTCCATCTTTGCTGCCACCTCTTCTCTCTTGTCTTGGGGGAAATGAAATGAACCACTCTCTGTCCACTGTGCTAGGTACTGTGCACCCTTCTCACGCATCACTGGGGCCTTACACTAATCATCCATCTTTGGAAACTAAGGTCCCCAAAGGCTAGATTCGACCTGGGTTTGTCTCCCTCCAAACCCGCTCGCTGTACTTTTTCCATTACCCTATGCAGCTGAGATGTTGGGTGCGTTTGTTTCAAGTACAGGATACCAATAGCCAGGCCAGTCAACTAAAGCTCCACTGTGTACATATGTGACCACATAATTTAAGAAACCTTTTTTTAAAAAAAGATTTTATTATTTTTAGAAAGGGGAAAGGAGAGAGGCAGAGAGGGAGAGTGACATCAATGTATGGCTGCCTTTCACCTGCTTTCAGCTACAGATCTGGCTGGAGACCTAGCTTGCAACCTGGTTATGTGCCCTGGCTGGGAATCGAACCAGCGACCTTTGGGTTCGCAGGCTGGCACCTTGTCCACTGTGCCACCAGCCAGGAAGAAACCAAAAAATATATATTTTTTAAGATTTTATTTTTAGAGAGTTGGGAAGAGAGGGAGAAAAAGAGGAAAGCATCAATGTGTGGTTGCCTGTCGAGTGCCCCCAAACAGGGACCTGGTTTGCAATGAAAGAATGGTGCCCTGACTGGGAACCGAACCAGTGACTCTTCGGTTTGCAGACTGGTGCTCAATCCACTGAGCTACACCAGCTGGAGCAAGAAAACATTTTTAATTCAGTAGAGCAAAGGTGGAGATGTTGCTAGAATTGGTGAATAGATACTGTTCTGGCTTCCTTTACTGTTGTGCTAACTATACAGTATCCGTGAGGCTTATTTATTTCTCATTCCCTTCTCATTACTGACTACAGTGAGAAATGTTCTGGCCATTATTTTGTAGGACATGAGGCTATTATGGTGGGAGTTGACGCCAACTTATTACGTTGGTTTAACAAAACCAATGATCTGGATGTAGAATTGAAGTGTGGATCTTAAAGGAAATACAAGTGGGAAGAGTGCTGGAATTAGAGCCAGAAGACTTGCCTTTGAATCCCGGCCGATCCCCCACCCCCCACTGTGCCGAGGCGAGTCCCCAAACCTCATGAGCAGAGCTTGACTCAGGCGTGGAAGGAGGTCATGAGCCAGGCTCGCCTTGCCCAGCCCGCTCAGTTTTGTGAGCCCCCCACGCGCAGGTGCTGGCGGGTGGCTCACGCACGGAGGCCGCTCTGGAGCTCCTCAGCTGCCACCCGCCCCTGGGTGTTCTGAAACTACGTGAGGGAGCTTTTGGTTGCCCCATCCCTGAAGGTTGCTGCTGGCACTGAGCGGGTGGGGCAGGAGGTGGGATGGGTGTCTTCTAGCAATTTATAGGACAATTCCTCACAATGAAGAATTGTCCCATGTCCCACATGGCTTCTTTTTTTTTTTTTTAAAGATTAAATTTTTTTAGAGAGGGGAAGGGAGGGACAAAAAACGGGAGAGAAACATCTATGTGAAAGAGAAACATGGGTCCGCTGCCTCTTGTTATTACATGCCCTTTCCAGAGACCAAACCTGCAGTCCTGGAATGTTCCCTGACAGGGAATTCCCAGCGACCTTTTGCTTTGAGGGACAATGCCCAGCGGAGTCATGCTGGTCAGCATGTGACTTCTGAACATCATGCTGGGCATTCATGTGGATGCAAACCTGTTCCAAATTAGCCTAGCCGGTACAGAACTGTTTTATACAGAAATTCAAAGTATTTTTCCTAGTTTTAATGTTCCCTGAATTTTCCAAGAATGCAGTTGCTTAAAAAAAAGAACGTTATTTTGTTCAGAACACCACTGATAGGGGACACGCCAATTACAAAGGGCGATGCTGCTTGTGGAACTGGAGTTGACAATCACCACACACCCAGGCTTGGCTGTGCTGGCAAATTCACGGCAATTCAACATCTTTGTGCAAGCAACCTACAGCTTCATCGTGCCGTCGGCATCAAAATAACCAGGCGGAGACGTACTGAAGAGATACATGCCACTTTATTGGAAATCATGTTCCTTTCGTTTCTTCTGAAATATTACATTTGGGTTATTATGTCAGTGCTTTTAAAGGTACATGTGTAGGTAGGTTATCTGCCCTGGCTTTCATTTAAGGATAACTAAGAAGGTAACACAACATGCTATTGAAATAGGAAACATTGGGACTTAGAAATGAGAACCAAGGGTGCAAGGTGTTGGTAAAAGGATGACGGTGCAGCTGAGTCCTCCCTAAAGACCACGGGAGAGGAAACTGTTCTTCCTGTTGTTTTCTGCACCCACCCTGGCCTTGGGACCTACTGTCATGTTTCTTTTCTTTAATAATTAGCCAATGTATGTCTCCACAGCATTCTATTTTCCTCTAAGCATGCTTAAAAAAGTAAGTCAGTGATCAGCCATGATCTTTTCCCTGCAAGGAGACACTATTGTAGCTTAGTAAACCTGAAGAGTAAATTTGCACAAACATGACGTGTATAAACCTGGTCTCTGCCTTGCACCGAGACTTGGAGTCACATTGCATGGAAATCTATTCAATGACCTTTCATACTCCCTGCTGATAAAACTTACTAGAAAACTGCAGAGCTCCAGACATAATTTCACAATGCTGAATTAGTATGAGAAATGGTGAGACAATCTGTATGTCCCTGTGGTCTGTCAACTTAACATGTGCCTTTAAACAGACAAACAAAAAGTTTATTAACTTGAGAAACAAGTTTGTGGCTATAATCAGTACTATTCTGTCACCTTCTTTACCATTCTTTGTTTAAATTCTTCATTTTTATCTTTAACACACAATGGTGAGTCTGAAACATGACAACTTCTTTTCACTGCCCTTCCCAATTACAGAAAACCGAAAACACGGACATTAGTGGTCAAGCCGCATCATTCAAAATGGGGACGAGGGCAGATGCTGAGGTCTGGAAGCTCCCTGGCGCGGGCGTTGGGCCAGTCTTCCACTGGCTCCAGGCGCGCTCAAAGGCAGAAGGTGGAGTATACAGGTGCTGAGGAGGCTGAAGGGATTTCCTGATAACGAAAAGGTCACAGGGTTTTCTTTGGCATATTGCAGCTGCAGCTACGTGGGGCCTAGTCTGGTCCGTTTGGGGCCCTGCCGTTCTCCGGGCAGCGAATTCCTCCTTGCTGACACACTTCTGAGAGAATGCAAACTCTGGATCTGCTGCAGGCGCAGGCTCAGCTCCTGCTTACAGGCCTGTTGAACCGTTTCCGTCTTCTTTACGTCCCAGTTCAAAGCAATAGCCAGTGCTCTGGGGTCTTCCTTGGTAACCAACTGCGGCGAGAATAAGAATCACTGAGACTGCTACCTCTGCCGCCTTGCCTGCTGCTCCCACAGTTTCTTTCAGGAGCGCGAGGTTAGGCGACACCGGTTCTTACATCCCGGCTGAAAAGCAAGGTCTCCTTCACATGGAACTGTCACGGGCCTTGCCATAAACACCAACAGGAAAGGCTCTTTGGGAAGAAGTTTACTTGGAGCAACCACAGGAAAATTTAGCCAAGTGAAGTCCACAGTTTCCTTCCCTTCTAGCTACACCGGGGAGGTCGCTGGGACAGGGCCGAGGACGAGGAAGGGGGAGAACACTCTCCGTGATGGGTTCTCTTCGCCAAGTTTCCAGCCCCCGGTCTGAGAGCCAGCACGGACAGCCCCTCCGGGCACCTGCCCTGCGACAGTGCTCATGCCTTGACTGCCTATGACTCTTATTCAGCCACTGGCAGGACCGAAGCCATGTCAGAAGCCTGAGCCCTGCAGGTCCTCCCTGTCCGGTTCAGTCATCGTGTTACCCACTGGGATCAGGAATCACTCTGATGATCCGTGGGCACGATCCACTTTGTCTGAGCTATTCTGATTTAGGTTACTTGAGGTGTGTGCAAATGCTTTGGCGTACAATAACAGGCGAATGGGCAGTTCAGACTCAGGGTCTGTGAAGCTGAAAAGAACCCCCTACAAGCCTCCGCAGGGCTACCCTACACCTCCAGGGGGGTCATGCCCTGCAGTTCAGGGCCCCTGGCCCTCGCCCACCTCCAGATCCTGACTAGACAAACTCAGCTCCGGAGCAGGCTTCTCCTTCAGCGCAGTAAGGACCTCGCTGGAAAGCGCAGTTTCTGAGGAGCTCGCTCTGCTCACACCCATGTCAACGGAGTCCATCTCATCACTTAAGCCAGCTTTGGATTCTGCGAAGCAGATGTGAGATGCAGATCAGCCACACCAACCGGCCAGAGGAATAGTGTGGGCCAGACAGACACTTGTCATTTCCAGAGTGTTGGGGTCTCCCTAGGAAGGTGTTGGGTTATGGAGCCCCATGCAGGCCAGGGCAAGCCTGTAAGACCTGACACAGCTGGGTGCACACAGGCCCTGATGCTCCAAAGGGGGGCCCCGAGTATGAATCTGGCCTTGGAAATACTCCATACATCCTTTGAAGCCTGCCCTGTGAGCTAAACTTCCTTTAATTGTGTATTGCGCCTGCAGTAGATGTTAAACCTTAACCCACATGTAATCTCACCCTCCCTAAATTTCTACAGGCCACCTGGTGTCCTTGGTATTACCTTGTCTAACAGACAATAGCCTGAAGCAGATGGCCACATTCCTTCTACTGTTATCTAAACTTAACAACTCCCTTTCTTTTGAATATTCTTCTGTGTTCAAGATTTGTGGTGTCTAGGTGCATCCCCAACCTTGTGTAATCAATAAAAGCCTCTGGGGGTGGGCCACTGAGGCCTCTGTCAATCAGACACTGGTCAACCTCCTCTCCCCTAGCACGAGCTGCCTGGGAAGGTTCATTTCATCCTCGGCACCAGGGGATCTCGGCAGGTCAGGGGTCCCCCACACCAGGGGCCAGCAATGGTGGCCTCCCTGGTTCTGACCACATCACAACGTCTGGTTCACCGAGTTTTCGGTGAGACTCCTACCTTGCTGCTTTGACAGGATGCTGCTTTCCTTCTCTAAGGCCTGGAGGTAAAGTTCCAAGAGCTGCTTGGACTGACGGGCTTCCTCTCGCTGGTCAAGCACCTCCTGGAGCGTGCGCTGCAGCCCCTGGACTGTGGTGCAGCTTTGGCCCAGTTCCTGAGCCAGGTCCGAACAGGGCACATCGATGAGCACCTAACAGACAGATACGGACTTTCATAACCTAGAAGTACTTTCAGAGCGTGATGGTCTCCCTCTCAAAGTCATTGTTTCGGAGACTCATTTAATCTATTTTCCAAAGTTATTTAATATGGCTGCCTAAGGATCAAGGGAGAGGCAGGCAATTTTTTTCAGTTTTCCTCTGGTGTATAAATTCAGAAAATGATGCCCTAGTGCCTCATTAAAAACCAAACAAAATCTTGATATTAAAAAACCCAAGCCCTGGCTGGTGGCACAGTGGATAAGGCACTGGCCTGCAAACCCAAAGGTTGCTGGTTCGATTCCCAGTCAGGGCACATAACCAGGTTGCAAGCCAGGTCCCCAGCAATGTCCGTAGCTGGAGGCAGGTGAAAGGTAACCACACACTGATGTCTCTCTCCCTCTCTGCCTCTTTCCCTTCTCCTCTCTCTAAAAATAATAAATAAAATCTTAAAAAAACAAACAAATCTTAAAAAATCTTAAAAAAAAACCCAGTTGTAAGGAATATAAAGTGTGTAATTTATAAAATGAATTCATGAGGTTAAGCAAAAAGCTTTTTCTAATATTTTTATTTATTTTTAAAAAAGATGTATTTATTATTTTTTAGAGAGAGGGAAAGGAAGCAGCACAGAGGAAGAGAGACATCAATGTATGAACCAATGTATGGTTGCCTCCAGCTATGGACCTGGCTGGAGACCTGGCTTGCAACCTGGTTATGTGCCCTGACCAGGGAATTGAATCAGCAACCCCTGGGTTTGCAGGCCGGTGCCTTATCTACTGTGTCACCAGCCAGGGCTTTTCTAATAATTTTAACCTTGAACATTTTTATTCTACAGGTTCTTAGCCTTAAGAGACTACTTTTAAAATATAAATTATAGTAAGCTTTTTTAAATTTTTTTAAAGATTTTATTAATTATTTTTAGAGAGAGGCAGAGAGGGAGAGAAACATCCATGTATGGTTGCCTTTGACCTGCTTCCAGCTGTAGACCTGGCTGGAGATCTGGCTTGCAACCTGGTTACGTGCCCTGACTAGGAATCAAACTAGCGACCTCTGGGTTCACAGGCCGGCGCCTTATCCACTGTGCCACCAGCCAGGGCTAGCTTTTTGAAGAAATTAATTTATTATTATTATAGTTGTCCCATTTTCCCATTACTCTCCCCTGCCCCACCCACCCCTCCCCCACAGTCAATCCCCACATGTTGTCAGTGTCTATGTTATTTACACTAGTTCCTTGACTAAACTCTTCCCCTTCTTTGCCTCTTTTCCCTTCTCTCCCCGGCGCCTACCCAGTCACTGTTGGTGTTCTCTGTTTCCATGCCTCTGGTTCTGTTTTGCTCGTTTTTGTTCACAAGCTTATTTATTTATTTTTTTTAAAGATTTTATTTCTTACTTACAGGGCGTGGAAGGGAAGGAGAAAGAGCGGGAAACACAGATTGGTTGCCTCTTGGAACGCCCCTCATCGAACCTGGAGCCTTTACTTTGCAGGGTGATGTCAGGCCGACTGAGCTACAAGGTTATGGCTCTATTACTCTACGCTTTCAAATCACATGTTCGGTTTGAAATAAGAGAGACCTCACTTCTTATATCCTGAATCTACTATAAAATAGGGACACCTTTGAAGAAGGCTCATTCTTTTACTGGATTAAAAATAGCCTTCAAACCCTGGCTGGTGGCACAGTGGGTAAGGCGCTGGCCTGTGAACCAAAGGTCACTGGTTCGATTCCCCAGCCAGGGCACATAACCAGGTTGCAAGCCAGGTCTCCAGCCATGTCTGTAGCTGGAGGCAGGTGAAAGGCAACCATACATTGATGTCTCCCTCTCTCTAAAAGTAAGAAATAAAATCTTAAATAAAAAACAAAACAGCCTTCATAAAAGAAAGATCCAATCAACTCCTTTCATCATCTGTAAAGTGGGGTAACACTGGCACCTACATCATAAAGTGTGTACCTCGTGAGTGTCCTCCCTTCTCCTCCTACCTGTTCCCACTGCCCGCAGTCCCTGTGGTGGGGCCTTTCCTTTGAGGGCCTCGCAGCCTCAGCTAAGTCCCTTTTTCTGTCCTAAAGATCCCTGCGGAGCCCAGCTGCCTGGGCTCATGCTCAGATCCTGATGTCCCTGTTTTGTAAGGCCTATGGTGTTCCTTATTCTGAGGGTACACCCATATAATACTGTATTCTGCTGGGATGGGGAGGGCTCTCATTACCCCTTCTGTTTCTTAACAAAGGAAAAAAAACTCAGCTCCCTCCTGCCTTCCCCAGCCCCACACTAAGGCCCCAGCCTTTCGAGGTGCCTCCGCCTTGCCCTGCAGCTCTGTTTGATGGCCACTTCTCAGAAACCTGCTAGTGTTTTCCAACTACACACCTACCTATTTACCCTGTGCCCACCCATGTGTGCAAATGACACTGGCATATGTGTTTCTGTAGCACTCTCTGGAGTAGCAAGACTGATGGCAACCCAACATCCCCCCATGGGGAAGACGCATTACAGAGCGTGGCCCACAGCCTGGCCCACAATACTATACAGAGGTAAGAAAGAACCAGGAGGTTGTGTGTGTACTGCTCTGGATCCTCTCCCAATACCGCTTCAAAAACAGAGTAGACAGGCTTCCATTTATGTGACGTGGGGAGGAGGAGAAAATATATCCTTATGTACATATTTGTGCATAAAATATGCCTGGAAGAGGAGGATGCTACCCAGGAAGGGAAACCTGGGTAGCTGGAGGCAGGAGTCAGACTTCTCTGCATGTCCTTCACTCCCCTCAAACAGCTTTAGGGAGATAGTGTCCATACCACACACTTCCCCACACAGTGTACAGTTCAGTGGATTTGAGGACATTCGCAGAGTTCTGCCATCAGCAGCACAGTCACTTTATCAGCACAGGTTTGTGTACTCCGGCCTTTTCATTACAAATGCAATTATGAAATATGTGGCCTTTCATGCCTGGCTTCCTTCCCTTAGCATGTTTTCAAGGTTTACCCACACTGCAGTGTGCATTAACTCTTTGTTCCTTTTTCCGGCTGAATAAAACCTGTTTGGTGGTAATATCACATCTGGTTTATTCTTCAGTTGATGGGCATCTGGGCCATTTTCACTTTTTTGGCTACCTAGATATTCTTCCCTACCTCTTGGATTTTTAATCATGTGAACGTATTCATGTTATTTATCAAAGTCAATATATAAGGGTAAGGTCACCTCCTTGAAGGGGGCCTTCCTTGATCTCCTGATCTAAAGTAGCCCCATCGGCCCTGGCTGGTAGCAAAGTGGATAAGGTGCTGGTCTGCGAACCCGAAGGTTGCTTGTTTGATTCCCAGTCAGGGCACATAACAAGGTTGCAAGCCAGATCTCCAGCCAGGTCCATGGTTGGAGGCAGGTGAAAGGCAGCCATACACTGATGCTTCTCTCCCTCTCTGCCTCTCTCCCTTCCTCTCTCTCTGGAAATAATAAATACAATCTTAAAAAAAAATAAAAATAAAGTAGCCTCATCGTTCCCGGCACACTGTCCTGTGTCACACATGTCTTGTTTTGTCTGCCTCCCTTTATCAGAATTCGAGTTCTGTGAGAGCAGAGACTGTGGCCACCTTGTCACTGCTGGACCCTGGCATACAGAGGCACACAAGGCATAGAGCAGGAGCTCAATTATTATTTTTTTGAATTAACACATTATTTTATCCCAACTTGACTAGAGGTATCGCATGCAGAAAAGCTAAGTTACTGTATCAAAGGCATAGTGACAGGGCTGGAACTTGGCTGTGCTGCTCCAACTCTACATTATCTGTTGAGAACATCATCCCCAGAGTGGGCCTAAGGACGTTTAGGTGTGGCCTGAGCACCTGTATTTTTAAAAAGCTCCACAGGTGATTCTGATCCAAGGTAAGAGTTGAAAAATTCCTACTCCAGGTGAGAGAATTAGAAAATGCAGACTCTTGGCTGTCATCTAAGAAATATTAAAAAATTAGCAAGTAATAGAAGTATCATGGCAGAGGTACGTAATCTAAGCAAATGTTGGGGGTGGGGGGAGGCTTACTTGGAGGTCCTCCTCCGACAGAAGGATGACGCTAGACAGATCTTCTTTCAGCTGCCTGGCCACATTCTTCCACCTCAGCCCAGCCCCGCTGTCTGTTTCATCCACATCCACAGACTCCTGGGAGATCCAAGCGGTACCGCCATCTGATAAACAGGGGAAAAGGCCAGTTACTGTCAGATGATCTGAAGCACTGTTTCACCCTCTCCCCTAACACACACAGCCTCCAGGATGTCTGCACACCCTTTGGACTGACTGTGTGGAATAATTTCAGTGGAGAAGGTAGTACCTTCCCTCAAGGATTTATGGGAAACCCAATCCCCAAGTAGGACCTTAATTTTCCCTTCTTCCATCTTCACTTTATTTCTGTATATTAACCACTCTTTATTCTTTTAGGGAAAGAAGCTACTTAAATCCAATGGGTGATCACATGTAGCCATGATCCTACCACACTTCTGTTTAGGTTAGTTTTTGTATTTCTGTGTGTGTAAGATTTTATTTCTTTTTAGAGGGAGGGGAAGGGAGGGAGAAAGAGAGGGAGAGAGGCATCAATGTGAGAGAGTTACATTGATTAGTTGCCTCTCACATTGCACCCAGCGATGGGTGTGTCGTTTCCATATACAAAACATTCATTCTCACCACACCCTATGCATGTGCATTGGTCTTATCCTTGGCCAGAGGAGCTGAGGCCACTGCTGTGCATAGGGCCTGAGTACAGAGGTGGCTGGCAGAGCCATTGCTGAAGGCTAATTCCTCAATTTAGTGGCATGAGGACTTTCCTTAAAACACTTTTTTCTTTTTTTTTTAAAGATTTCATTTATTATTCTCAGAGAGAGGGAAAGGAGAGGGGCAGAAAGGGAGAGAAGCATCCGTGTATGGTTGCCTTTCACCTGCATCCACCTACTGACCTGGCTGGAGCCCTGGCTAGGAATTGAACCAGTGATCTTTGGGTTCACAGGCCAGGGCCTAGACAGTTCCTTTAGCTTTGATCCTTACTCATCAATATTAGTTCCCTGTGTATTAATGCTCCAGTGATGATAGTGACAGGTGACATTTATTGGGCTCTCACTGAGTGACGGGTAAGATCTAAATGCTTGCCATCAGTGGTTCTCACTGGTAGTGAGCTTGCCTACCAGGAGCCATCTGACAACATCTGCAGGCATTTTGGCTGTCACAACTGGCGTAAGGAGAGGTACTGGTGCAGAGAGGGCAAAGGCCATGGGTGCTGAGAAACTTTCTACAATGTACTGGACAGCCACACAACACAGAATTCTCCAGCCCAAAAATGCCCGTAGTCATGTTGAGAAACCCTGGTTTAAAAAGTACTATGTTCTAGTATCCTTACAGTGTCCCTAGGTAACAGGGACTAATTATTACCTCAAACAGTGCTAAGAAGTTAGGTAATTTGGCCAAGGTCACATGGCTACTAAAGGGCAGAGCCAGGATTCAGATGGGGCAGCCGCTCTTCCTGCAGCAATGACCTCTCTGCCATGCTGCATTTTAGCGGCCGTTGGTCTACGCATCGTCCAAGAACTGGGCGCATGTCTCATTCTTCGCCCCAGGCTCAGCACCGCACCCGCATGCAGTAGGAGCTCAGCATTCTTGTAGCATGAACGCTCACATAGCCTGACAAGCAGTAACTGCGTGCCTGGCAGTCACATGAATCATGATGGGTGTCGTATTGCATAGGTCATCTTATACGTACACAGCCACCATTTCTTACCTGAGTTGCTGTACGCCCACTTTTCATTGCCAGCCAAGGCCACCAGCTTAGTATTAGAAGGCAGACACAGGAAGTAATCGTCATCATCCACTATGGTGCCATCCTCTGCCAAGACCAGGGTAATTGGTGCCAGGGACTTATCAATGGCCAGGATGTCATAGGCTGAGAGAAATAAAATATGTGGCAATTGACAAGTAGCCACCAGGAAACTACATCTGTCCTTTCAGTCTCCATTTGTATGTCCCCAGAGCCTAGTGGAACCCCCTGGTAGGGAATAACCACAATAACAATCCCAACTTTAGTAGCACTAATAGGATACGTTCACAGGCCTGATACTGTTCTAAGTGCTTTTCCTACTGCTATTCCCCTTTTACACATATCAAACCCAAGGCTCAGAGAAGTTAGGTAACTTGTTCAAGGTCACACAATAAACAAGAGAACTGGCTTAGTTCCTGGTAAACAAGCAGTCCGCCACTCACTCACTCACTCAGTGGTCCTGCTAAATTCTGCTTCAAATGCAAAAGAAGATAGAATAAAATAGGAAAAAAGAAAGGTCCTGCTTTTTGTTCTTTGCAGCCTTTATAACCTAGGAAAGTACAAAGAAGCAGAAGCTGGTATAGGAAGCGTTTCATCTTAACACTGGGCCAGAGGCCTTGGTCCGTGCAGGTCCGCGCACCCCCCCCCCCCTTCAGTGCAGGCAAAGCCTAAAATGCTCGTGGGCCTAGAGTAAGCAGGGAAGCCGCCAAAAGACTATAAATATTCTCAGGCAAGGTTGTGTACAACCCCAATCTGTAGAGTATAACCAGGCAGAGCCCCGAAAGGCACTACGACTTCACGCAGTGGTGCGGGCTTGGTGACTGAGCACCCGGCACTGGCACCGGGTCGCCCGGCGCCCCCCCCCACCCCCCGCGCGCACGCAGTCGGCAGGCGGAGCGTCTCCGGGGAAACTAGTGACCACTCTGGGCTTGTAAGTTATTTGCATGTGCCAGCTCTGGGGAACCCCAGCAGCACCGTCAATCGTATCACACCCGCTGTGCCAACGAGAAGCTGAGGGTAGAGACGGTTCGGCGCGAGGTCGGGCCGTGAGATCCTAAGCGGCAACGAGGGGCCGGAGCTCGAACTGCTCCAGCTCGGCCGCTCCCAGCACACGTTACCGCCCGGACCCCCAGACCCAACCCGCCCCGGTTCAGCGCGAGGCCCCGGGGCCACCCTGCAGCAGGAACACGCTGGGCTGGACCGGTCCCAGACCTCACGGTTTCAGGCAAGGCCCCTAGGCCGAGTCTGCGTCTTCCTCGCGCTTCCCGTCCACCTTCCCACCCCCAGTCCCACGCCAGCTCAGTTAACGCTCGTCAACACTCCGAACCCTTAAATCACGACGCCTATGCGAGCCGCTTCCGTCCCAAGGCTATCAGGGCTCCAGGGATCCCAAGTCGCTTCTCCTCGCCCCGTCTTGCCCGCGCCCGACATGCTCACCCCGGCCGGAGCCCTTCAGCTCCCGGCCCCCCAGCCCGCGCCGGTCCGTGCTAACCCTTGCTCCTCAGATCCTCGAGGCAGGAGGCCGCCACGCCGTGCTGTTCGCGGCTGTGGTTGCGGCGCAGCAGGCACGGCTTTAGAGTCTGAATCCCTCCGGCTTCCGGCGCCCCGGCGCCCCAGGACCCCTCCATCCTCTCCAGAGCCGGACCTCACGGACTCCGGAAATTCGGGGAAGGGAGCTGCTGCTGTCCCTTCACCTGGCCCGGGGTATGCCGGGAGATGGAGTTTTCTTGGTAGCAAATCTCGCGTGGTACGAAGGCATGCCGGGAGATGTAGTTCTAATGGACGTTAATCACGTGCGCTCCTAGGGTCAAGCCGGGTGGTGTAATTTCTGTGTGCAAAGGACTTCGTTACCTCGCGCAGTTTGACCTATGAGGAGTTACAAGGCTGTTCCGTTATGGATACACATGCATACTCCCTCGCGTTGTTGGAGAACTCCTATTGCCTATATAAATGCTGTCTGTTATTGTCCTATGTTAATCTATGTTCCCTTTCCAAGCTGAAAAGATCTGCAACATGTTCCATCTTTCAGGCTGATCTGAAGGAAGTCAATTTTAAAAATTGATGAGTGTGGTTTTCTATCTTGCTGAAAAACAGAGGATAAGATACTGCCACATGTCCGTTTTTCCTTCTTGCGCTGTGCAAACTGGGTTGGACTTACAACAAAATGCTTAAATAGGTTAATATTACAGTTAAAAGAAATCAAAGGAAAGTGGAAATGCAAACCACATCACTAAGATTATACTGATGCTACTTGACAATAGGTTTATTCTTGTTCAAATGCTGCTACTATGGAAAAGGCTGTCCCCTGCACCTCCCATGAAAACCCAGTATTTAAGAATAAAATAATAATAAAAAAAAGTATCAAACCAGTTCCTTGCTTAAAAAGGGGGCTTTTTGTGTAAACAGGAAATAATTGTCATCCCAGATTCATTCATGGCCAGTCACATATTTTGTTTGTGAAAGACATGAGATTTCTTAAGGAAAAAGTAGCCACCACACTTGAGTACTCCACAACCAATCAAAAACAACCATAGCATGAACTGACTGTTCCAATGTGTGCAACCATTTCGTGTAAATATCACATTTACACTCTCCTCTCCAAGAAGCTCCCTGTTCTGTGTTCTAATGGGCCTGCACACTGTTACCCGACTCGTCTCCGACAAGCTGTGTGTGTGTGTGTGTGTGTGTGTGTGTGTGTGTGTGTATGGTTGGGCTGGACTTGGGTGGGCGGTGGCTGCCTTTGGCCTGGACTTGAGAGCAGGGAGCAGGGGTTCTCTTGGATCTTTTAATTTCTAGCGCCTACCAAAGTGCCTGGCAAATAAGCAGGCACTCAACAAATGGTACTGAACCGAACCATTAAATAATTTCCAAGTTTCTTGACGTTCATTCATTTATTAAATACCTAGTGAGTGCCTTACGTGTGCCCAATGCAGTGTGAGAATGGGCAGAGATTTAATTCAACAATAGTAATAAAATACAATAAAATAAAATAAAACACATATAACAATGCAAAAAGGACAGATCTCGGATGTTCTGGAGAGCAGAGACCTAATGCCAACTGTGCGAGGTTACTCAGACTGGGAGTTCTCCCATCCTCCCCAGACGGCCCCAATCGACGGGTTCGGTTGCGGCTACTTTAGTCTGGGTGGGAGGGTGAGCGAGGGCGCTTGGGAGCAGCCTCTCCCAGCGGCCATAGATTAGTTGGGCCTCAGGAAGATGGCGTCCTCGGAGCAGGCAGAGCCGCCGAGCCAGGTGAGGGGAGTGAGACTGCCCTGCTGGGGTGGCGGGGGCCGCAGCTGGACTGGGCACTCGGGGTGCGGCTGGGAGTCGGGTGGCCACCCTGCACCCCCGAAATCGGGGGTCCGGACCTCCTGTTCCCTCCTGTGCCCCGCCCCTCCCCGGGTCCGTGCTGCCCGGTTCCTCCCCCTGTGACCCCTCTTTGACCAACATCCTCGAGCCCGGGCTCGGGGCGCCCCCAGGTCCCACCACCCGCCTGTCGGCCCCTGGGGTCTCACTTGAGCTTGGCAGGGATGGTGGCGGGACCCTGGAGAAGCCCCCAGCTGGCGCTGCGAGGGCGCGGGTTTGCGGAGAGGAGTGAGAGGCGCTGGAGGGTTCTGGGCTGTTCCTCCAGGGAGGGGCCTGACTCCCTCAGGGTCCCCGCGCCCCCCATCTCAGCCTTCGGAGTGGGGGACTCCGCTGCCTGCCTCTTTGTCGTTTGTCACCTTTGCACTTCCCTTGCTAAGTTGCAGGGTCGGGTCCTCTCGGTGCGTCGGTCAGGAGGGGACTCACTGTAAACAGGCGCCACCCAGCTTTCGGCTGAGGACCCGTCCTTGCTTCCCAGAGTTGGGTTTCCTCGGCCGAGATCACCCATCTAGCTTTCCGGCCACAGGTTCTGCCAAACCTCGCCCGGTTAAGGGGACCTCCAGGACAGCGCTCATGCCTGTCGTCTGCTGTCGGGACGAGGAGGCCTCGGAGGGTTTGGGGGTGCGATGGTGGAGTGGGCTGCGGCTGGGCAGGGGTGAGGGCACCTTACATTTACTGTGTGCGCTGCCCTGCCGAGGACAAATGACGTTGGTTACTTCGTGTGATGCTCATTAGCACATTTAGGAAGTACAGGTCATTAAAGCACCATTTTGCAGAAGCGGATCCTAAAGATCTGCAACCGGCCCTAAATTGTGTGTCTGAGCTTGGATTTAAAGCCAGGTGTGTAGGCGACTCTGCGCGTCAGCCAAACCTGTTTCAATTTCGTTGTAATTAGAGGAAGAAGAACGGTGGCTTCAGCCTGGACCTCATCACTCATCTTCTCTTCCTTCTAGAAACACCTGCGGACTTTTCTGCAGCCTGCTGATGTTCCTCTTGCTTCCTAGGCAGAACAAACATCGCTTAGAGTTTCTTATGTTTTATTCTTCATGATCAGTTAACTAGAGGAATGGGATTTAGGAGGAGTTGTGTGTTCCCCAGACCAACTTCCCTTAGAACGAATGATTCAGAAAGGTGTCTGGATTGTAAAGCGTGCGAAATGATCAGGGCTGATTCCGGCTGCCTCACTGTCCAGCTCTGGAGTGTGAGGGGTGTCCTAAGGGAAGCCCCTCCTTTCTTGCCTCACCACATTTAGCTTGCTGAGGGCCCTCAGATTTTGGGCTCTTCTGAACGGTTCTGTGTTAGGACCACCCCCAGGCTTGGATTAAGGGGTGCCTTCAGTCCCTGATTCTTCTAGAACATCCATTTGCTCGTGTGTTGGGAATGTGCCTGAAAATCTTGCCACTTGGGGCCATCGTGGTGCCCAAGGGTTCCCTTAGTTTTGGAAGTTGCCCTCTCTACAAGTGGAAGAGAGCCAAGCTCCTTTCTGAGGGCTTGGCCAGTGCATGTTTGGTTTTCCTCGCTGCTGCCATTTGCCCTCCATTCCAGAGCTGGTAGAGGAGGTTGCATCAGAATATGCGGGCAGCCTGGGGAGAAGCTCCTCCTGCCAGATTCTCTTGCTCTCTAACAACCTGCAAAAGCACACTCTTTTCTCAAATCCTCACCCGAGGATTTGTTTCTATTGATTTTTAAAAGAGAGAGCAAGGGAGACTAGGGAGAGAGAGGGAGAGAGGAAGAAACATCGATGTGAGAGAGAAACATTGATGCGCTGCTGGGGATCGAACCTGCAGCCTTTTGCTGTACCAGACAGCTGCTCTAACCCCCCACCCCCCCCACCCCGAGCCACCGGCCAGGGCCAAAAGCACACTTTTGAAGTGAACCAACTCTTTACCAGTTACTTGCTAGTTCACATTTAAGTCCTAATGGACCTGGCTTCCCATTTCTGCAGTCAAGGTGGAGTGCAGTTGAGAGAACTGTTTGGAGAATTCCTCCAGACTTGGTTTGTCTCTGAGGAACGCTGCATTACCGTGTGGGACTGAGCCAATATTCAGTCTGTCATAGAAGGCTTGTTAGTGGGCCTTGTGGCACCAGGACCCCATTTTGAAAGATTGGGCGGTGGGGGTGGGAGGGTAACTCTTTCTTCCTTTAACAGATGACTAGCGCAGTGGTTGAAAGTGGGGCTCTGAAGTTGTCTCCCCTGGCGTAGGCTTCTAGCCCCCCATGACCAGCTGAGTGATCGTGCATAACTTATTCCACCTCTCTGGCCGTAGATCTTCCATCGGTAAAACAGGAATAACACCAATGTCCGTCTCATGGGATTGCCCTTGAGGATTAAATGAATTAACTTATATTTTAGAACAGTGCCTGACTTAGACTTTTATCTATTATTATTCAAATCAGTAAACAGTTTTCATTCACAAGTGATCTAAGCCTTACCTAAAGCCCTACTATAATGTCTTTTGGGGTATGATTTCTCATGTCCACTGTAGTTCTTTTATTCTTTTTTTGTTTTTATTTATTGTTGATTAAAAAATGTTTATTGATTATTTTTAGAGCAAGAGGGACAGGGAGGAAGAAAGAAAGGGAGAGAAACATCAATGTATGTTTGCCTTTCACCTGCCTTCAGTTGGGGACCTGGCTGGAGACCTGGCTTGCAACCTGGTTATGTGCCCTAATTGGGAATTGAACCAGCTACTTTTGGGCTTGCAGGTCAGGGCCTATCCACTGAGCCACCAGCCAAGGCCTTATTGTTGATTTTTTAAAAAGATTTTTTTCTTTATTTATCTTTAGAGTGGGGAAGGGAGGGAGAAAGAGAGGGAGAGAAACATCAGTGTGTGGTTGTCTCTTGCACACCCCCAGTGGAGGACCTGGCCTGCAACCTGGGCATGTGCCCTGACTGGTAATCGAACCAGCTACTTTTTGGTTCACAGGACTGTGCTCAGTCCACTGAGTCATACCAGCCAGGGCTGATTTG
Organism: Noctilio leporinus; assembly: GCA_004026585.1. Classification (NCBI taxonomy): domain Eukaryota; kingdom Metazoa; phylum Chordata; class Mammalia; order Chiroptera; family Noctilionidae; genus Noctilio; species Noctilio leporinus. The sequence goes on from PVIW01000784.1 coordinate 45,629, forward strand.
TTGATTTTTAGAGAGAGAGAGAGAGAGAGAGAGAGAGAGAGAGAGAGACAGTGGAGAAGAGGGAGAGAGAGAAACATTGATTTGCTGTTCCATTTGTTGATGCATTCATTGGTTGATTCTTGTATGTACTCTGACCTGGGAACAAACCTGCAACCTTGGCATATCAGGGTGATGCTGCCTGAGCTACCTGGCTGGCCAGGGCCACCTTTTTGTGTTTCATGATGTTGACCTTTAGGAGAGTCCAGACCATTTTTTTCTGTAGTGTTGCACCGTTTGGATTTGTCTGATTTGTTTACTCTCGTTTAGATCCAGGTTAAACATTTTTATGAGGCTGCTATAGAGGTGTCATTGGGTCCTTCTCAGTAAGTCACATCAGGAAGCTGGATGTTTGGCCCATTATTGAGGATAACTTGATTGCTTGGTGAAGGTGGCATCTGTCAGATTTCTCCATTGTGAAGAAAAATTGATCACTTCATCGAAACTAGTCACTTTCTTTGCAATTTGGCAAATATTTATAATACCTTAGATTTAATACCTTTCTGAGTCACAGAGTTCTAGTGGCCATAAGCTTTACTGTGGAATTACAGTAGGTATATTATACTCAGTTTAATGAGTGTGGACAAATATATTGTATATATCTGTGTAACCACCACCACAATGAAGTTGAAACAATTTCAATATTCCTGAATGTTCCCTTGTCCTGCCTCCCAGAAATTCTTGGCCTTTGGCCTCAGGAAATCTGAACTATTATACTTTCTGTTACTATAGATCATAGTGTCTTTCCTAGAATTTCGTATGAATGAATTCATACTGTATGTACTCTTTAGTGTCTCACTTCTTTTGCTCGGAGTCACGTTTGTGAAATTTATATTGTTATGGCAGTATTACTATTTATTAGTGAGTTGTGTTTCATTGTATAGGTATATCAACATTGATTTATTCTCTAGTTCGTGGGAATTTGGATTATATTCATTAGCTATTGCTACATAATAGTATTAACACAGACTTCACAGTTTAAACAGGCTACATGTACTGTGTCAGTTCCTGGGGGCCGCGGCCAGGGCACAGGTTAGCTGAGTCTCACAGGTGGCAGTCAAGGTGTCTGCTGGGGCTGGATCTGAGTCTGGCGGGGGGAAGAGTGTTCCTGGTGCCTGTGGTGTGGTTGGCTTTGGGTTCCATGTGGGCTGCAGACTTGGGCCTCAGTTTGTTGCCACGTGGGTCTTCTCAGCACGGCCACTTGCTTCCTCACAGCCAGCACGTTGCACATTACATTCTTACGTATTGTAACCATGTGCATGTAGTTACGTGCATTCTGGCACCTTTGCCAGGAGCAAGTCGCAGGTGCCACTCATGCGCAAAGGGACACAACCAGGGCATGAATATCAGGAGGTGGGATCATCAGAGTCATTAATTAGACTGTTCCCCACAGTATCATTTTGAGTTTGGGACTACTATACATATAGTCATGTATAAGTGTTTGTGTTGACATGTTTTCATTTTTCTTAAAAAAATTTTTTTTTTTTTTTAAAGAGAGGGGAAGGGAGGTAGAGAGAGAGGGAGAGAAGCATGTTATTGGCTGCCTCTTGCACGCGCCCTGCCCAGGACTGAACCCGCAACCCAGGCATGTTCCCTGACTGGACTCGAACTGCAGCCCTTGAGTGTAGGGGATGACACCTAGTCAACTGAGCCACCCAGCCAGGACTTGTTTTACTTTTCTTGATAAGTACCTATGAGTGCCATTGCTGCATCTTGTAGTTGCACGTTTAGCTTTATAATAAATTGCTTCAGTGTTTGCCAAGTTGTGCTAGGTTTCAATCCCACCAGCATGGTATGGGAGTTCCAGTTGCCCCCTAGGTACAATACTTGGTATTGTCTGTCTGTATTTTTTTTTAAGATTTTAGAGAATTTAAAAAGTATTTTAGCCGGCCTGCGAACCCAAAGGTTGCTGGTTCGATTCCCCAGCCAGGGCACAGAACTAGGTTGCAAGCCAGGTCTCCAGCCAGGTCCGTGGCTGGAAACAGGTAAAAGGTAACCATACATTGATGTTTTTCCCTCTCTGCCTCTCCCTTCCTCTCTCTCTGGAAATAATAAAAGACCTTTAAAAATTATTTTATTCATTTAGAGAGAAAGGGGAAGGAAAGGAGACAGAGAGGGAGAGAAACATTGTTGTCTGAGAGATTGGCTGCTTCTCACAGCACCACCAGCTGGGGACCTGGCCCAAAGCCCAGGCATGTGCTCTGACTGGGAATTGAACTGGCGACCTTTTGGTTCACAGGCTGGTGCTCAGTCCACTGAGTAACACCAGCCAGGGATGCTGTTTGACTGCCTTTTTAATTTTAGCCATTCTAGTGTGTGTGTAGCACTGTTTATTGTGGTTGAGTTTATGGTTTTGTAATGACTAATAATGTTGAGCATCTTCTCCTGTGCTTGCTGGTGGAAGCTGAGGTCCGTTTTTTTTTTACTATATGGATATCAAGTCCTTCATCATTTGTTGAACAGATGACCCTTTCTGCACTGAATTATCATGCCACCTTGGTCAAAAATTTTAAAAGATTATACATGCAGATCAATTTTTGGACTCTTTATTTTGTTTCACTTATCTATACACATGTCCATCCTAATGCAAATTAACTAATTGAGATAAGGTACAGTCTTCTTAATATATTTTCTGAATTATTTTAGCTTTAGTCTATTACATTGTATATAAATCTGAGAATTATTTTATCAATTCCAAAAAAAAAAAAGCTTTGTGGAGTTTTTATTGGGATTATGTGAAATCTATAGATCAGTCTTAACAGTATTGGATCTTCTAATTCGTTAACATGGTAAATGTCTCCATTTAGGCCTTTTTTGATTTTCCCACTAGTATTTTTTAGTTTTAAGTGTGTAGATCATGTATACGTTGTATTAAATTTCTCTATAAATGCTTCATACCTTTGCAGGTTATTGTATTTATGGATGTTTTTAAATTTAATTTTTAATTGCTCAGTACTAGTATGTAGAAATACAATTGAGTTTTGTACGTTGGCTTTTTTTCTGCAGCTTTCTTAAACTCATAATTCTAGAAACTTTTTTGCAGATTCCTTATGATTTCTCTGTAGATGATGGTGTTAGCTGCGATAAAGATGGCTTTGTACCTCTTGCTTTCCAACTTACATGCTCTTTATTTTTCTTGCAGTATTGCACAGTCTAGGAGTTCCAGTACAAGAGAGTAGTTGAAAGGAATAGTTGAGAATAGACAGTCTTGCCTTGTTGCTCATCTTGGGGGAAATTCATTGTCTTTCACATTTAAATATGATGTAAGCCTATAGCCTTTTTGTAGGTGCTCTTTTATCAAGTGGAAGCAATTCAACTTTTATTTATTTTATTTAAAAAATTCCTTTAATGTTTTTATCCTCACCTAAGGACACACCTGCTAATCCCACAGAAAGAGGATGGGAGGGAGGGAGGGAGGGAGAGGGAGAGAAACATCCATGTGAGAGAGAAACACCCGTCTGCTGCTGCTTGTACACACTTCAGCCTAGGCATGTGCCCTGACCAGGAATCGAACTTGGAGCCTCTTGGTCTTCCTGAGGATGCTCCCACCGACTGAGCCACATGGGCCAGGGCTCAGCTTTTATTTTTAATTCGCTGAGTGTTGTCAGGTGTTCTTTTTTGCTTTCTGTTGAATTGATCTAATGTTTTCCTCTATTCTGTGAATCTGGTGATTTATGTTGATTGATTTTTCAAAGATTAAACCAACCTTGTGTTTGTTGGAAAAGTTCCGCTTGGTCGAAATGTATTATCCTTTCTATATATTGCTGGATTTGGTTTGTCAATATTTTGTTAAGGATTTTTATATTTATGTTTATGGGGGACGTTGATTTATAGTCTTTTTTGGTTTTAAATTATTTATACATTTTAAAGTAGATTTCAGGCTATTAAACTTCTGTTTTTTCTAATATCAGTTTGGTATTTTGAGTCTCAAGGAATTTGTTTATATAATTTTAGTTGTCAGATTTGTTGTTTTAAAGTTTTTATAGTAGTTACTTATTAATCTTTTGAATCTGTAGACATGCAGTGTTTTTCTGTTTTTCATTTCTAATAATGGAAATTGGTGTCTTCGATAAACCAATTCTCACTTAATAGATTTTTCTCTATTTGTAATTTTATGTCATTTATTTCTTTTCTTCTATTTACTTTGGGTTTCTTTTGCTTTTATTTTTCTATCCTGTTTTCTTTTCTTTTTCTTTTTTAAGATTTTATTTCATTATTTTTAGAAAGAGGGGGAGAGGCAGAGAGGGAGAGAGACATCAATGTATGGTTGCGTTTCACCTGCCTCCAGCCACAGACCTGACTGGAGACCTGGTTTGCAACCTGGTTGTGTGCCCTGGCTGGGGAATCGAACCTGCGACCTTTGGGTTCACAGGCCAGCGGCTTATCCACTGTGCTACCAGCCAGGGCTGTCTATCCTGTTTTCTAAAGTCAGTAATGAAAATGGTAAAGTTCCCTGTAAGTACTGCTTTAGTTGCATTCCACAATTTAGATATGTTATTTTTATTCAGTTCAGGATATTTTCTAATTTCCCCTGTTTTCTTCTTTGGCCCATTGATTATTTAGAAGTCTGTTGTTTTATTTTCAAATATATGGGAGTTTTCTAGGTTTTTTTCTATTATTGATTTCTAGTTTAATTCCATTGTGGTCAGAGAATATATTCTGCATTTTTCAAAACTTTTATATTTGAGATTTGTTTTATAGTCTGTGTTGGTGAATTTTCCTTATGAACTTGAACATAATGTATATTCTGTTGTCATTAGAGTGTTCAGGCTATGTTGGTTGATAGAGTCATTTAGGCCTTCTATATCTTTCCTGGCTTTTTGATTAAGGAGAGAGGATTATTAATGTCCCCAACTATAATTGTGGATTTGTCTACTTACCTTTCAAAGTCTGTCCGACTTCATGGATTTTGAAATTTTGTTAGTGTGCATACTTACTAAGGGTTATTATGTCTTGACATATTTTTGAAATGTCCTTGTTTATCATTGGAAATATGTATTACTTTGAAGTAGTCTGAAATTAGTATTGCCACTACAACTTTCTTTTGAGCAGTGTTCATGTAGTGTAACATTTCCGATTCTTTGGCTTTTACCTATGTGTGTTTTTTTCTTTAAAGTGGGTTTTTCAGAGCATCCAGCTAGGTCTTGTGCCCCACTCCCCCATGTCCCCCACCCAGTCTGACAATCTTGTCTCCCACTTGGTGCATTTCACTTATGGATGGATTTAAGTGTACCATCTGAGAGTTTTTCAAATCTTTTTTGTTTGCTTTTTTTTTCTTTTTTTACAAGATTTTATTTTCAGGGAGAGGAGAAGGGAGGGAGAAAGGGAGACAAAACAGTGATGTGCTAGGGATACATTGATTGGTTGCTTTTCCCAAGCCCCGAACTGGGGACCTGGCCTGCAACCCAGGCATGTGCCCTGACTAGGAATTGCACTGGCCACCCTTTGGTTTGCAGACTAGCGCTCAATCCACTGAGCCATACCAGCCAGGGCTTTCCTGTTTTCTTTTGGATTGAACTTGCTTTTGAAGGATTTCATTGATCTATTATTGTACCTTTACTTTTTTGGTTGTTTTTTTGCTTATTAGTGATTGTTCTAAGGTTTATAATATGTTACTTTGAGTTTCCACAGACTGCTTTCAAATGACATTCTGTCAATTAACATGTAAGAACCTAACAACAGTATGCTTCTGGTTTCCCTCTCACCCACTATGCTATTGTGTTCCTGATTTTATGTCCACATGCATAAACCCAACAGTATGTTTTAAAGTAAAAAATGTACAGTATTTAAAGTATCTTGTGTACCAGCATAGTCATAATTTCTGACATTGTTCTTATGTGTAGACCAGGTTCCTTTTTTCTTGTGCTTTAAGAATTTCATTTTAGGTGGTACAAGTGTACTGTTGACAATGTCTTCCATCTTTTTTTCTTTTTAAAAATTTTATTTTATTTTACTGACTTATTTTAGAGAGAGGGGAGGGGAGGGAGAAAGAGGGAGAGAAACCTCAATGACCTGGTCCACAACCCAGGCATATGCCCTGACTGGGAATTGAACCTGTGACCTTTTGTTTTGCAGGAGGGTACCCAACCCACTGAGCCTCACCAGACAGGGCTTTTTTTCTTTCTTTCTTTCTGAAAATGCCTTAATTTTGTACTTTTTTTTTTTTTTTTTGTACTTGTTTTTGGAAGATATTGTCACTGGATACAGAATTCTAGGTTGACATTTTTTTTTTCCTGTGGGCATTTTAATGATACTATTCCATTTATTTTTTTAGCTTGCATAGTTTCTGATCAGAAGTATGAAGTCACCCTTAATCTTGATACTAACAGTAGGTAATGTTTTTCTTTTTTCCTGGCTGTTTTTATAAGATTTTCCCTTCTTTTTTTTTTTAGATTTTATTTATTATTTTTTAGAGAGAGGGGAAGGGAGAAAGGCAGAGAGGGAGAGAATCAATGTATGGTTGCCTTTCACCTGCCTCCAGCTAAGGACCTGGCTAGAGACCTGGCTTGCAACCTGGTTATGTGCCCTGGCTGGGAATTGAACCAGCGACCTTTGGGTTTGCAGGCTGGCACCTTATCCACTAGTGCCATCAGCCAGGGGCTTCCCCGCTTCTTGATGGCTTTTTAGCTATTTGGTTATGGTTTGCTTATATGCTTTTGTTTGCTCAACTGGTACTTTGTTGAATTTGTGGTTTTCATCAGACTTGGAAAATCTTCATTCATTATTTCTCCAAAAATTCTTTTTAGTCTTTTTTCCCCCTCTGTTCTTCATTTCGGTCTGTTTTTGCTGCCATGTCTTCAAACGCACTTACCTTTTCTTCTGCAATGTCTAGTCTGCTGTCATTTCATTCAGTGAAATTTTTATTTCGGATACTGTATTTTTCATTTCTAAAAGTTCTCATTTCTTTTTAGGTTTAAAATTTTTATTTGCATATTAAATATTGGGCATTGCAATTTATTAAACAATATGAAGAAGAATAAAATGGGGTTCTGGTAAAGCTGCATTGCACAGCCTGCAGGACACCTGGGACCAGCGTGGTCCCCAACTGAGCTTTCACCGTTGCCCCGCTCCTGCCTCACCCACAGGCCGGCTGGGGCAGCTGGGCCACCCCTGCGTCAGTGGCTCCCTGCACAGCTGTGGACCGCCCGCCCCGCCCCGGCCGAAAGAAGTGAAACCAGTGGCCGTGCGACCCGTCACCACTCGCCCCCTGCTGCTTGCTTCTCCCCTCCGTAGTTTCTCTGGAAGGCGGTGATCTTCTCTTGCTTGGCGTCTGGCTTCATCAGTTGCAACTTTCCGAATTTTCTTGTGGCCACTGCGTGTTTGTCAGCAGGGTGGCGTGGGGGTAGGTGCCAGGGGTGCCTGAGTGGGGCAGCTGCATGGTGGCCATGTGGTGGCCGCTGCTGCCAAGTGACCGCTCCTTTCTCGCGATGATTTTGTGTTCCTTTACATCCTTTTTGTTTTAAACAGGTGCTTATTTTATTTTATTCTTATCCTCACCCCAGGATTTGTTGACTGATTTTTAGAGGGCAAGGGGGTGGGGAGAGACATGGACCGATGGCCTCCTGCATGCGCCCCAATCGGATGGACCCCACAACCCAGGCAGGTGCCCTAACTGGGGTTTGAACTCATGACCTTTCCACGCTGCTGGAACTCAAGCAGGGCCACCTGGCTGGGGCTAAATTCTTCACTGAAAAAATTGAGATGTAATCGACATTCAACATTACATTAGTTTCAGGTATACAATAATAATGATTTGATATTTGTTCTTTTCTGAGGTAAATTCTTGAATTAAGTTATAACTAACACTTCTTAACGTTCTTGTCTGCTAATTATTTTTCTGATTTTTCTCATTATTATGGGTCGCATTTTCCTGCTTCTTGACAAATGGTGAGATTTTTTGACTGGATGCTGTGAGTTTTACATTGTTGAGGTTCTGGATTTTATGTCCTTACAGATGGTTGAGCATTGTTCTGGTGGGTGTTTACTTTTGGTTCATTTCGATTCTTTCACACCCCGTTTTTATGCTTTTCAGGGTAGCTGTAGGGCTGCTTTTACCCTAGGGCTAACCTGAATCCCCTGACACAATGTGGCCCATTCAGGTCACTGGGCACTGTACCCCTCGCAGCTTCCTCCTCACTTCGCCAGCCATGAAGTTTTGGTCTCTGCATGCACAGATTTTTTTTTTTTTTAAAGATTTTGTTTATTATTTCCAGAGAGAGAGGAAGGGAGAGAGGCAGAGAGGGAGAGAAACATCAATGTATGGTTGCCTTTCACCTGCCTCCAGCCATGGAGACCTGGCTCCTGGCTGGAGACCTGGCTTGCAACCTGGTTATGTTGTCCTGGCTGGGGATCGAACCAGCAACCTTTGGGTTCACAGGCCAGCCCCTTATTCACTGAGACACCAGCCAGGGCTGCATGCACAGATTTTAACGTTCAGCAAAGATGTGTGGGGGCCTCTCTGCAGCTTTCTGGGGCTCTCTTTTTGCATAGCTCTGCCCTCTCGCAACTCCAGCCTGTGCCTTGCAGCTGGCTTGGCCTTCCTGAATGCCAGCCTCTGCTTCCTCCACTTGGAGAGACCGCCATACTCTGCTGGGGACCCCCTCCCCGCCCCCTCCCCGCCCCCTCCCCGCCCCCTCCCCGAAATGTGCCTCTCAGCATAAGGCCAGGGTGATCTTAGGGCTCCTGTTACTTGTTTCTGTCCTGTCAGGAATTGCGGTCCTGGACTGCTGTGATTCCAGCTGTCCAGCGTCTACAAACAGCGGTGCCATTATTTTATGTAGTTTTGTAGTTGTTTACAGGGGGAAGTAAATCTGGTCCCTGTCACTCCATCGTAGATTTGGAGCAGAGCAGGGACCCTGCCGAATTTCTCTCACCTCGCCTTCTGCTGAATGCCAGGGGCCGGGTTATTCCCGTTGTCCCCATAGGTGGGGAACGGACGCTCCGGGAGGTTGGACAGTATACCCACAGTCCCTCGGTTGTCAGCAACTGTGTTCATGCGCCTGCGGCTGGAGCAGTGCTTCTCAAAGAAATACTTGTTGAGTTGAACCTTACTCTTCCCATCGAAGAACTACAGGCCAGGCTGGCGTAGGACAGACCCAGAGTCACACAGTCGCTGGCAGAGTCGGGTGAGCACCTAGACCTTGGACCTGGACGTTCTGCTGGGGTGGGGGGGGGGGGGGTTGGCTGCGCAGCAAGGTCAGCACTGGGCACACCTGGCTGGGGAGGGTCAGTGCTGGCCTGGGCAGTAGAACTGAGAGCAGCTTTGTCTCTTCAACTGAAGGCGTTTCTCTTTCTGCCACTGTGGTCTATTTGTCCATCCAGTTTTGAAAGCAGGCTTGTTCCTTTGCCCTTCTTGCCTCCCTGCTCTCTGCTGCCTGGCCCCTCAGGGTCCCGGCTGTGGATTCCCTGGAGCCTGTTTCTTACACATTTGCCATAGACCCCAGCTGTGATTTCTAGACCCGTTACTGCTGGTTTTAAAGTCACCGACCACCCTGTCAAGATTCCAGGATCAGGTTGAAATTTCATTTGCAGGGATTTGTCTCAAACCAGAAAATAGCCATGAAACCACTTACCGGGTCAGCGTAGGTAGGGCAGGTGTTTGAGAGGTGCTGGGCTTCCTGGAAGCGGGCGGGGAGGCTGAGCGGTGCCTGCTGACACCCCCTGCGCCCTTTTTGGTTTGGAGGGGCTCTTCTTCCTTGCTTTGCAGGATGTTTAGCCTCCCAGGCCCCTGCCCTCTGGATAGGGACTCCCTGGTCATTGTGACAACAGAGATACCTCCACACATTTTCAGATGCCCCTTGGGGTGATTCCACCCAGGGTTGAGAGGCATCAGGCCACAGCAGTGCACTGACAGGCCAGACGTCTGTTAGGTTGGAGGCGGCATGCTCCAGGTACAGACACGACGCTGCTGTCGTCCTGTGCCTGCTTCATTTGGGATCCTGTGTACAGAGTGGTTCCTTGTCTTTCTTTCTTTTTTAAAAGATTTTATTTATTTATTTTTAGAGGGAGAACGAGAGGTAGAGAGACAACGATGTGTGAGAGAAACTTGAATCGGTTGCTTCTCAACCAGGCTTGTGCCCTGACTGGGAATCGAACTAGTGACCTTTCAGTTTTCAGGATGACACTCAATCCACCGAGTCACTCTAGTCAGGGCTCCTTTTATTTTTCTTTAGAGTAAAAAAAATTAAGCACATGTTTACTGAACACCAGTGATATTCTGCGTGCTGAGTAAAACGCCTGCCTTCAAGCAGTTAATAGTCTCATGGGGAGAGAGAGAGAACAAACTACCCAGTGAAGAGTTTCAGATGGTATCAGGGACATTGGAAGGGTGAGTAGCAAGGACAAAGGTGATTTTGGTCATTGAGAAACACTTTACTGGTGCCGGCCCGCAAGCCCAAAGGTTGCTGGTTCAATTCCCCAGCCAGGGCACATAGCCAGGTCTCCAGCCAGGTCCGTAGCTGGAGGCAGGTGACAGGCAACCGTACATTGATGCTTCTCTCCTTCTCTGCCTCCCTTTCTTCCCCTCTAAAAATAATAATAAATAAAATCTTAAAAAACAAAACACTTTCCTAAAGGACACTGAGACAGGAAATGGGGGATGGATCATTTTCGATTGCAGGTACTTCTTTTTTCTTTTTCTGTTTTAAGATTTTATTTTGTTTAGAGAGAGGGGAAGGGAATTGGCAGAGAGGAAGAGAATCAATGTATGGTTGCCTTTTGCCTGCCTCCAGCTATGTATCTGGCTGGAGACCTCGCTTGCAACCTGGTTATGTGCCCTGACTGGGGAATTGAAAGATTGCAGATATTTCAGCACATGCTAGGGAATTTTCTAGAATATAGTCAGTATTGGGCACCTCCCCATTGGCAAGAAGTCCTCTGTGTGTTCGCTGATAGGGTCTGCCTGACTCAGGCAGCTCCCCTCTTTGTAGCGCTGAGATGGAGTTGGGAGGTCTGACTTTGGTGTGTAGGGTCCCCAGGAGCCAAGGCTTGAGAAATTTCGAGTGTTGCTGTTTGAAGTTCCTTGGTGGGGACATGTATACATACACATATGTGTTTCTTGCACCCTTTGAGTATCCTTGGAAGCCCATCTAAGGAATTAACATCGGTGGGGATAGGCGTCACCCAGGGATGTGCTTATTCATTTCAGAGAGAGGGAGGGAAGGGAAAGTAGGAGAGAAACATCAATGTGAGAGAGAAATATCAGTTGGTTGCCTCTCATATATGCCCTGACCTGGGACCCAACCTACAACCCAGGCCTGCACCCTGATTGGGAATGGAACCTCTGACCTTTCCAGTTTATGGGACAACACTCCAACCAACTGAGCCACACCAGCCAGGGCTAAAATTTTTAAATATTTATTTATTGATAGATACTATTTTTAGAGTAAAGGGAAAGGTGGGAGGAAGAAAGGGAGAGAGGCATCAATGTATGGTTGCCTTTCACCTGCCTCCAAGCTAGGGACCTGGCTGGAAACCTGGCTTGCAACCTGGTTATGTGCCCTGGCTGGGAATCAAACCAGTGACCTCTGAGTTCACAGGCTGGTGTCTATCCACTGAGCCACACCAACCAGGGCTAAAATTTTTAAGTAATATTTAAGTTGAAATAAAGCAGAATATGTTTACAGAGCTCACAATTTTAAAATGTACAAAAAAGGTATATGATGAAACAGACATACTTGTTACCACATACTAAACTAAAGTTTTCTTCTGGCAAATATTAGCTATTCAAGAGATAAATTAATTTAAGGGAAGTTCCTTCATGACCTCTCAGGAAGACAGTTTTGGGTTGAGTCAGAATGAGGCCTCCTAAATAGTAAAGCTGTTTGCATGAGATGGTTTCATCTGGTCAGAAAACCTCTGTTATTATTTGTGGGACAGCATTAAGGTTGTTGCTCACTGAAATGTGGTCTAAACAAAACTTGTTTTGATTAATCAGAAAGGTTCAGGTCTTGCCTCTGCTTCCTCGTTAGGAACAATTTCATAAATTTGTTACTAGAACATGAGACTTACATGAAGGGAGAGCTAAATCAGTGTTAGCACTTAGTGTTTACCAGAGTGAAGGAAGCCCTCAGAGAATCCGCTTCAACATGTGGTCCGTTCAGTTGAGTGGGAGCCATTGCTGTCCTCCTCACTGCCCAGCATTGAGTCTACAGATGTCTGTGGAAGGCCTAGTGTGTGCTGTCCCAGCCCTGGGAATATAGGGAAGAGCAGGCACAGTTCTCGAGTTCAGGATCTGGCGAGGGATGTGGACGGCACTCTGGTAGTCACGCGTGGGGAACTGTAGTTCTCCTCCCTGGAAGGAAAGGCAGAGGCAGTGAGTGTGTAACAGAGAGATTTGAGTCTGCCTGGCGTGTCAGAGAGGGAATGTTTCCCTGAGGATGTGACTTAGTCAAGATCAGAAGGACAAGCTGAATTGTCAGAAGGGAAGGAGGGAGCAGCACGTGCAAAGGCCCGGTTGACAGGAGCAAAGGCCACTGTGTGCTGTGGGCGGAGCTGGAGAGCCGGCACCACACAGCAGCGCTGTGGTGCAGTGGGAGTAGATGCCAGGCCACGCCACGCTTGTTCTGTGTTAGTTGCTGTCGGCTGGGGTGGGCGCACGGCTGGGGAGACGACTGGCGTATTGCGTGTTTGCAGCGCGGAGGATGCATTGGACCGAGCAAGCATGCAGGCAGATGAACAGATGAGGCCGTCGCAGTGGGCCCGGCAGGGGACTTCGGAAGTTTGGGCCATACCGTTGGCGCTGTATATGGAGAGAAGTGAATGGACTGATTCGATGGATATTTAGGGAGGAATATTGGCAGGAATTGACAATGTGTTTTAGCTCTGGTGAGAGGCAGAAGGCACCGCCTGGGATAGCCTTGTGGATTCCAGCTTGCATATTTCGGTGGAAGGTGGCCTATGCAATCAGGTGTGTGAATCTGCTCCAGACTTAAGGCCAAGAGGAGGCAGGAAGGCAGCTGGAGGTAGAGCTCAGGGGGGTCTGGGCTGGAGATCCAAGCACAGGAACTTCCTGCTGCCTGAGCCTTGGGAGGGAGGGAAAGATGTGGAGTGAGTTTCCTGCTTGGGGCCTTTCTGTCCCGGGACAAGAACAGCTCTGCAGACGGGCCTTCAGATGAGGTAGAGTCCATCCTCACAAGAGCCCGAATTGCCACTGTGCTCCGTGGCGGCCACCGGGCATAAGGGAATCTTTGGGGGCCCTCTGTTCTGCACTCTTCCCTACCTCCTTTTCTTTTTCCCAGGAGGCCCGCACTTGCCCTCTGAGCTCGCTGGGAGGAGTGTGGAGGCTGGGGGCTGGCTCCCGAGACCCACGTGTTAGCTGCAGTGTCTGGATGTTATCTGTAGATGATTGGAAATTGGTTTGAACATGAGTAACAGTAAACCAGTCATAACTCTCTGAATAAGTGTATTTTATGCTTTTGGAAATTTGTAAATTTCCTCCAAGTCTGCCTGTCTGTCTCTCTCCCCCGTTCTTTGAGTTTCGTTGAGATCAGCCAAGGGTTGAAGGCAGATGTGAGGGGGAGGGAGAGTCCAGGAGGAGAAGGAAACAGACCAGGTTAGAGCCAGGCCAGCGGGCCACAGGGCTGCCTGCCTGCCCGCCCATCCGCCCGTTGGGCTGTCACTAGGTTATTTTTTAAAATAGGATTTAAGCCTGGCTTGCTTTTCTGCTGCGGACCGGCGTCCTCAGCGACTGATGTAGGAACCAGGGTAGATGATTCTGGCTCCTGGCTCTGCCTGGATGTCCAAGAAAGTCCTGAGCGTGAGCGAGGGGGTCCCCCTTGTGGCTGGATATGGTTCTGCACTTCAGCTCCGCCTTCCGGGGCCACACTGGGGAGGTGGCAACAGGGAGGCTTTGCCCTGGCTTCCAGCCTTGCCTCTCTGGATGCTGCTTTCCATGGGCTTCATATGATCCCCAACCACTGCTGCTCAGCGACTGGTCGTAGGCCCTCCTAAGCCAGACCCATCCTTCCGGAGGTGCTGACAGTGAACCCACAGTCTCTTCGTGTTCACTGGCAGCTTTAGACTCTTTGGGATGCTTCTTACAGGAAGCCCACCCAGCACACTGCAGTGTGAAAAAATGACATGAAACATGACAAAGAGCTTTGTGTGTGTGTTGCTTGAGAAGAATGTCTTTGGTATCTGATGTCCATTGGGTGGCACTGTGACCTCATTTTTGTTTCTGTGGTTTTTTTGCAGCCAAACTCCACTCCTGGAAGTGAAAATGGAATGCCCCGAGAGCCACTGGTAAGACATGGCTTACATGTGTATCACTTCCTGATGGTTAAAACACAGTGTGAGCTCCGAACAGCCATTTGGGCCTACAGGGTTACGCCAGCACTGTTCCTTTAAAAGTAGGTGCCGGTGTGGAGAGGAGCCTGCCGGTGACCTCTGCCTCCGGCCTGGCATCCAGCACCAGAGGGCTGCTTAGTAAAGCCTCTGCCCCAGTGGGTGACGCACCGCCTGGTGTGTGGCTGATCAATATTAACTGGCGGGGCGCCTGAAACCTGTGGGGGCTGAGTAGCAGTGAGGTTGCCCCGGCTCACCGGGTTGCTGCTTGGTTGTCTGGAATGAATGGCCACTCTCTGCCCCAAGGGTGAGCAGCGCGGGTGGCCTTCGAAGGACAGGTAAGGGTGGGAGCGCTGGTCTGCCTGGTCGGCAGTTGGGTTTGTGGTACGTGTGTCCAGCAGTGCCTGCTTACACTGCCGACTGGGAAGGGGCAGGATGCCAGTCTTGACAAAGGGCTTTTGCTGCTTGGGGGTCGGAGCCACAGTGCCCCCCGCCGCCCGCCTTTGTCCTGTTCAGACTCCGAGGGCCTGTCAGTCCTCTTGGCTGCGGAGGGACCTGTTCCACACGCACCGGACAAGCTTCATGGCAGAGCCAGCTTTCGGTTAAACTTGCCAGAGATTTTTCTCTCTTTGGATATTGACAGCAAGCTGTAGGGATGTACCGCCAAGGTTCTTTCCCCACGGAGCCTGTTTTCTGGCTGTTTTCTCCCCTCTTTCTGCCGTAGTGGGAGGAGGTGATGTGAGAGGCCCTTCGCTGGTGTGAGCAGCCCCGAACTCTGGCCTGTTCTAAGGCTTTCCAGGGCAGTTGCGTTGGGCTGAGCTGCAGAAAGGCCAGGGTGATGGAAGCCCTGCAAGGACAGTCTCAGGCGAGCACTGCTGCCATCGTGTCCCTTGTTAGCAAGTGTGCCCCCACCGGCCCCCACCGAGGCTTCGTTTCTGTGCTGGTGTTGCCTGAGCTCTTCCTTGAGGGCCGGAGACTTCGCGTGGTCGACCTCCTGGGTGGGCAGCTCGAGTGCCTCCCCTGGGCCCACCGCAGTGCCCCTTGGGCTGAGGTGGTGGCTGCTTTGGGACCGATGTCCGAATTGAACATGACAGACCTCTCCAATCCATTACTTGCTCAGCCTCTTTTAAAATGTTGATCTGATTTAAGTACGGGTTGGCCACGGCAGAGTGGCTGGTCCTGGTGGGGGCATGGTTGGCCGGACGCCGGACGCTCCTTCCAGCAGCAGCCCTGGGCCCTCGCCCTGCTGAGGTGTCTGTGCGGCTCTTCCCCGCTGCACCCGCATCTGCTTGTTGCTTGCTTGTGTTTTTATTTCTTTCCTTTCTGGGAGGCCCTGAGCAGTCTTCAAGCCCTAGTAGCCTGCGATTGTCCAGAGTTCAGACTCATTCTCTCCAGGCCAACTCTACAATTACCTTATATTTAATTAATATTTTTCCCTTCTTTACGTACTTACTGCATAATTGCTCAGAGGAAAGAAAACACATAGCAGCAATTTATATATGTATAAAAAAAACAATAATTAAAAAAAACCCCGAAATAAACTCCCATCTCATTTGGGCTGATCCTATGAGTTGGGTAATTAGGGCCCTATTAAAAGGTAGACCCCTCTTTTTTTTATTAATTTTTTTATATTAAACTCCCACAGTCTCTCAGTCATGCCCTTATTGCTTTTGGCCAACCATTTGCAGCAGCCTGATTAAATGAGGGCACCAGCCGAGCCGCACGGCCTTGCGTGAGCTGCTTCTGCCTCCTGAGGGCGGCCGTGGGAGGGTGCCAGGCAGCGGGGCTGCCGAGTGGCGGCGGGGGCTGGGGTGGCGGGTGGCGGGTACAAGACAGGCGGCAGTGAACTGGCAGCAGGCCTGCGGGAGTCCCAGGGTGCCGGAGAAAGGACGGGTGGTAGCCCCCACCCACGCACAGCCGCCCCGCCCTCAGCCAGAGTCACCCTTCCGACGGGCTGCTCCTGCCGCCTGTGTTGGCTCAGGAGGGACAGGCCGCTGGACACTAAAACCAACCCACCTTCTCCAGTAATTTCTGTCTTTTATTTGGGAGAGAAAAGGCATTCGTATACATGGAACAATTAGCAAGCAGTACAAGGCTGTATGTAATTTTCACAAACTGTACAAAATCGTATATAATTTGGTGCAGAATTGCCCGGCTTGGAGTCTGAGAGAACCCTCATTATTCAGAGGAGAGGGAGAGAAAGCGGGGATTGGGGCGAGGGGTATTTAGGGGTGGCGTTGTGGAGTCTGAAGCAGGCCTTGAGGAATGGGAGATTCCTGCTATGCCGTTTCTGTTTTCGTGTTGAGCTGAGTGCAGAATTCTCTGCAGTAAAAGGGCTAAGCGCGGGATGCTACAGGCTGACACTCGCATTCTGTCCCCAGAATGAGGTGATCACTTTGGCAAAAAATTTCCCCTTCTTAAAAAGTGAACTATGACAGAGGAGACTCTTTCTATGGACATTGACAGTAGGTGGATGTATTTGGGAGTCTGGATTATGTTTTGCTGGGGAAGGAGGGCCTGATTTTCGTTTCTGTCCTCTGGGCCATAGAAACAAGCGTGTGAATTTGTGCTGAGAAGTGTGGTTTTGTAGTTTCTAAGTGATGTTGGTGTTTCTCTCCATCCCCTTGTCTTGCAGAACCCAAGTAGTAACACTGCGTGTTACCTGCTCTTGCCCCTCCAGTCCCCCTCCCCCCTCAGAAAAACCAGCCCCGCAACTCTTGACTATCTTAGTGGGGCAATTGCTCTATCATGTTGTAATGTTCTTGGGGCTGGAGGTTGGTGAACAGACCAGTCTTGATAAATTCTGTAAATTCCCAGTTGGATCTCTGATTGTTAATGACAAAACTCTTTGCCAGGGTAAAATGGCTGATTACTTTTTCTTCCTTCTCCTTCACTGAACTTCCTCCTAGGGCAGAGTTTTTGGACAGCCCCTGGGGAGTACTGACCTCCAGCCTCTCCCAGACCTTTTCAAGCCCTTCTGTGGATTTCCTGCATCCCTGGCTGGTGTGGCTCAGTGGATTGAGCGCCAGCCTGTGAACCCAAAGGTCACCAGTTCGAGTCCCAGGGCATGCGCCTGGGTTGCAGGCCAGGTCCCCCGTTGGGGGTGCTCGAGAGGCAACCACACCCTGATGGTTCTCTCGCTCTGTTTCTCTTCCCTTCCTCTCTCTCTAAAAGTAAATAAATAAATAAAAACTTGAAGAAAAATTTCCCCTGGACCTGATTTGCTTGTTGCTGGTGGAAACACGGGCTGAGGCTCAGGCAGGATCATGTCCCGCCTGCCCTGTGGGGCTGTCAGAGTGGTGGGAGATGTCCGAATGGAGCGACTCAGTTCCTGTCTTGCTTGGATACTGAAACTGGGGTTAAGTAACCTTCTGAGAGCCCTTTTAGTCATATGATTCTAGCTCATTTGAAGTAAGCAATAAGTAGGTTTCGTTTACATATCTGCCTACTTGTTCCAGCGCAACAAGTCCTCAGTCTTCACAACACTATTGCTCATCTGCTTTATACAATGCGTGTGGGTTTTGGCTAAACTAGAATTGCAGCTTTTTGCTCTTTGACACCAACATCTTTCTAATGGATGAGTGAAGTGTTCTGCCATTTTCTATTCCTTTAATAGAGTTTTTGTTTGTTTTTTTGGTTGTATCCTTTCCTTGAATCCATCCACCAAAAGGATGCCAAACCACATGAATGTATTTTTTTAAGTGAGGAGGGTAATTTCTTCTTTATCACCTTCTATAGGTTTAATATTTTTTGGTATGCCAAATTTCTAAACATAAGGTGTATGTGTGTGGGAGGGGGGAGAGGCCCATCTTATTCCTGGGCACCTACAGATTTTCTCCTGCCTTTTTAAGTCAGTTCACCAGAGGCTGGTGATCAAAAGGCCATTCATATCTGATGAAATTGTGGAGCTGGTGTGTGAGCTTCTCTTTAAGAATGGCTCTGGCTTAAGGCCTGTCATCTAGAGATCCCTCCCATATTCCTGTGTTTTTATCTTCGGTGGCTCGAGGACTTCGGTGGTTCTCTGTTTTTTCCCCACCAGTACTTTTCTGAAGAATAACATTCACATAGTCAATGCATTTCTTTGTGTGTACACTCGTGCATTATGGATGTGTGTATATATGCATATGCAGACCATGTAACACATTTATTTTATAAAATTCAAAGCACTTGGTGGGGAAATAAAGTCGATTTTACTACTGTCCTCACAAAGTGTTTTATAAGCATAGGGACAATGAAATTAGCCATTTAGAGATTTTAGGACATTGTCTTTTTTTTATCTCCAGGAAAAATAATAAATATGGTATATCTGAAGTATTAAGTATTATTATTTAAAAAATTTATAGTGGTGGGGTCTAAATAATAATGGAAAAAACCCAAAAAAGATAAAGTAATGAGTTACATACAAAAAAAAAAAAATTTATAGTGGCTGGTTTCTGCGGGCTGTAGCAGTTAGGTTTGCTCACATGGGCTGTAATTTCCACCTGTTTCCCACTTGGGCATCTGCCGGGATGTAGGTAACATTGTAGAGATAATCCTAGCTCTGCTCTATTTATTTATTTCTAAAAAATGAATTATCTGTAGATTTTGGTACTTAAACTGTTATTAGCCACACATGCTGGGGAGTGGTGCCCCTCACAACTGCTGCTGAGAAACGTGGGACTGAAATGCCCCAAGTGGCATGACCGGCTGGAAGGAGGGACTCCTGGCACAGTTCTGCTGGTGACCCAGCTGTCTGCCCAGACCCCAGGATTGGGCCTGCGGCCTGGGCACCTTTCAGATAGGAAAAATGTTGGCTTCTTTCCAGTTCTCCACTCCCCTCTCACCAATGGTGCAAAACCTTTAGGGGAGCAAGTGCTGCTGTCATTAACACCAACTCCCCTTGTCGGGGGTTGCCCCAGACTGCTGCCTGTCTCCAGCGGGCCAGGGCCAGGGGAGAGAACGGCTCGGAACTGGTGCTGAGGAGGGCGAACTTGAGAAAAGCCTCCTCTGTCTCTGGGTGGCTTCTCTGTGATCTCCAGGCCACGTACTGATTTGGAAAAGACTGCCTCTTCCTACCTGTCCTTCCTATTATGGACTGGGAGGGTTTATCGAATAGACCAGGCGGTGCCTTTCAAGTTCTTTCCGCTTTCAGGTAAATGAAGAGGTTGTTTTTTTCAGTTTTCAGGTATCCTTTTACAAATAATTATTAGATGAATTGAAACTCTTAGAAGTAATAATTAGAGAAATGGAATTTGAAATAGTTATTCAGCTTTGTTTATGCTTTGGGTTCCTGGCTTTCCTGGTAACACTTTACATTTGCTGCAGTTCCTGTAATCAGAGGCCCTGGCTGTGGGGTAACCACACGGTGCCCTTGTTTTGGTGATGTGGGACCCGAGGAACTGAGCTCATGGGTGCCTTTTTGCAGAGCCACACTGTGCTGGGGGAACTCAGTGTTTAATCTGTCACCAGCGTCTCTCTCTAGGGAGAAGGGGATCCGTTTCCTGCCTTCTCTCCTGGAGGTTGGGGCTGGGGGTTCCTTGAGGAACCCTGGCTCACTGTTTGCTGAAGGAGGGCTGTACAGAGCTCCTACCTGGCAGAGGGACGCTTTGAAAGGTCCTTCTGTTTAAAATCGATTATTAAGCTCATTTGAAATACGTTTCACTTAAAAGCATCTTTTTAATTGTGACCTAAAGGAAGGATGCTCCAAGGGGCAAACTCAGTAAAGCCTGACGAGCCCCCAGTTTGAGGACCACGGAGCGTCCTGTGCTTTGGGTGACCACGTGCCCTGTGTTTTGCAGGATAATTTCAATTTAAAGCATTTTAGCCGATTGTCAAACCACATAGACCAATTTGGGTTTGAAAATATGGTCTTGTAGTTAATCCCACTCCTGCGCAGTGCGAAGCCGCAGGAAGATAAAGTGGTGCTTTGGAGAAGGACGCCTTCGCCCTTCCTCTTCCCTCCCCGCGCCGCTCTCCTTTATGGTTTGTAGTTATAACCAGGATTTATGCTTGTTTCTCCACAAATCTTCTCGCTGCCATTATGAGTTTGTCCGAACAGTCGTGATGGGGCCAACGCTGAGTGACTCGAGGTAACTCCACCAGGGCGCCCTCTGACACTCAGCGTCAGCCGGGAGCGCTCACAGCCCCCGTGGGGCTGCCTTGTGGAGAGGATGACATGCTGTTGCCTTGGTGATCTCGCCTTAGCAGTGACCCTGGTGGCACAGCCCCTGTGGGTGCTTACTGAGTCTGTGGGGTGGCACTCTGGGCCAGTGGTCACTCCCGTCACCCAGCAGTGGCCACCAAGAGGCCTTCCCCTCTCTCTGTGTCCCCTGTGTCCCCATGGGTCCCAGCAAGAGGGTCTTTAGGGACAGGGCAGCTTTTCCCAGCCTGGTGGGGGGGAGCCGCTGATAAAATCAGGCGCGGGACTTGGTCATTTGTATGGATGGGTTAGTTTTTTCACAGTTCACCGAACACGGGTTTTGATGGAGAAGGGGAAGAAGTAAGTAACGTTTGCCTTTTTTCTCCTCCCTTGTTTTTCCCTTTTGTCTTTTGTATACTTTTGAGAATCACTTCAAATCTCTTGTGTAGTGAAGTGGCGTCATCAGTAAACACAAATTGTTACTTAAAAAATATTTTGTTTGTTTTCTTTTAGAGAGAGGGGACGGGAGAGAGAAAGAGAGGGAAAAAAACATCAATGTGTGAGAGGCCCCCAGCCAGGGACCTGGCCCACGACCCAGGCATGTGTCCTGACTGGTAATTGGACTGGAGACCTTTTGGTTTGCAGACCGATGCTCAATCTGAGCCACACCAGCCAGGGCTCAATGATTAAATATATTTTTAAAAGTTGTAAGATCTACCCCTGGCTGGTGGCACAGTGGATAAGGGGCCAGCCTGCAAACCCAAAGGTCTCTGGTTCGATTCCCAGTCAGGGCAACATAACCAGGGTACCATCCAGGTCTCCAGCCAGGTCTGTAGCTGGAGGCAGGTGAAAGGCAACCACACATAGATGTTTCTCTGTTTCTCTCCCTTCCTCTCTCTGGAAATAATAAGTAAAATCTTAAAAAGAAAAGTTGGCAGGTCTTGCATTAGATACACTCCTCAAAGCGACTGACTGGCTGTTGCGGCTCCAGGAACCTTGTCGTCCAGGCCCAGGTGTCCTGTGCGGCTGCTCGCCGGCCAGTTATGCCTGGTCTACAGACCAGGAGGGGCAGTCAGCTCATCCTGAACCTGTGTGTGCTAATTGTGTTTGCTAACGGTTTAGGCACTTGTACTAAACATGCTGTAAACAACCAGGTGAAACAGAAGTCCGTGCGAACAGAGGGGTCTACAACTGCTGTGTTTCGTAAACAGAATCACCGGAAGAGGGTCTGAGACAGCTGAGCTGGGTGCTTTGGTAAGCGTAAACGGCTCTCTTCTGAGGTGTGAGCAACACAACAGTTAAGCTGGGGGAAGGTCATAAAAATCCAGAAGTACTTGGTGTTTTGATTTGCTTTATGAATTTGTTTCAGGTCTCGCTTTGCTTTAGAAATTGTGCAGGGTGTGTTCTGGGTGGGGCCTGTGCAAGAAAGACATCTGGGAACTTCAGTCTGTGGGCCCACACTCAAAGGAAAGGTCTTGGCTCTACATCAAAAGATTAGCAAATGACTGTACGTTTATAGGTTTTGAGTTAATGTAAAATGTTTAAAGTATGAAGAGGAGGTTCCATTTTTAATGATTCCCCATTTTAACAGATTTTCCCATTAACTGACCAGTTTTAAGCTCTGATCACAGAGGCCAGGAGGGCTTGTATGATAAGCCGGCCTGGTTACTGGTTACTGTGTTTTGGTCATCTTAGTTTTATTTTAACAAGCTGGTGAGAATGACTTTCCCTCAGTGAACAGTGAGGAGACAGCCCAGGGCAGGCAGGTTCCTGGGCTGGGAAGTGGCAGGACGGGGCTCAGGCCCCAGGGCCTCCCCCGCGTGCTGGAGAGGGGCTTCTGCTCTCCAGGGCTGCCTGCGCGCTCGCCCTGGTGGGAGTCTTTTGTATGCGTCTTAGCTGCTGAAAAGGCACCTATTAATTTTTCACAGGTGATGTGGGCCTCCTGGTTCTTGGAGGAGGCGCCTGCCCCCATGCACCTCACTAATGACAGGTTACCAGAGGAGGGGAGATAATAGGATCTTTCCATCTTCCGTCTGTAGAGCAAGGTGTGATGTCCGCGGGAGCTCCTAGGGGGCAGCAGCGGCTCGCTCTTCCGTCTCCTGCTGGCGGAGGAGGGTGCCGAGCCATTCGCTCTTGAAGTGGTACCATGAAGGCCTGCAGAGTCACAGGAGAAACTGCCAGTACCCAGCATCTTCCAGCACTGCTGTCTGTGCCCCTCAGGCGGACCCTTTCTCTAAGCCTCAGCCATCCAGGGTGGAGGCAGCAGATTCACTTGCTTTGAAACGAAGAGAATAGAGATGTCTTTAAGAGAGTAAAATCTTTTTGTCAGATCTTGTTGCCATTGATAACCACTCTAATAGTGTTTAGATGTTTTGAAACTTTCCCCTGTGGGTATGTGTCTTTATTCTGTTGGGAACACCACTGTCATGTGGTTGACTACCTGTTTTTCCTGTCTGCACTTCCCTCCACCCCGCCCCCACCCCAGCCAGGCTTACAGAGCTTTATCTTTGATTCTCTGTGACTCATTTCATAAGCACATTAAGGGGGGAACTTTGGATTTGTCATTTTTTTTAGACTTTGGGCCCAAGGCTGACACGTGGCCAGCTTGCGTCTCACTGAAGTGAGTGACTAGCTCCTGGTCCTCCCAGAAGCACGGATTTCACCCTGGTCCTGACTCAGGTCTTCCTCAACTTGTGGGGCTGCAGCACTTGATGAAAAGGAGGGTTGGTTGCAGTTCACACTGTGAGATTTGTTCAGGATTCACTAAGAATTCTCAGGCCTGATTCCCCTGTGGAGTGGCTGATGGCCCCCCTCAGGCTGTGTGTCATTTCAGGCTTTTATCTGAGGGTCACGGAGCCCTGGGGAAGGGTAGGAACTTCCATTTTGGCTCCAGGAGTGCTTTTCCCAAAGATGAAGGCTCACATCTTAACCTTACCCCCCCCCCCCATCTCGTAGAAAAATGGCAGTTAATAGATTTGCTAATGAACAGAAGAAATAAGTGGAAATAGTGGCAAATCATTTGACAGTGAAGTGGTTTATAACTTCTGTTTATCACATGATTACTATCATTATCATGATTTCTGTTGGAGTTGTGAAGAATTCAGCCTGGTCTCCAGAGCCCCATTTATTAGACATTTGTTTCTTCCTTTGTAGTGCCTAGAAATACCTGTATTTCCGAGAAATCCGGATCCATCTTCCTCTCCACCCTCCCCAGCCCCACTTCCCCTTCCTCGTGTCTCTTCCATTACCTCTGCGGCTCCGTCAGGTGGGGTATCCCCCGCTGACCAGCCTGCCGGGCCTGTGAAGGCGGAGGGATGTGCGCTGTTTGTTTTTGCAGTTCCTGGATTTGGTTTAATGTACGATTGATTTTTTTAATGTATTTAATCATTTTTTTCTTACCTCATAAGGATTAACCTGCGCAAACCTCATTTTATCCTAAGTGTGGCCTTGGGAGGAAGGGAGGAGAAAATTGAGTTTCTCTAGCTTATTTTATTCTTTCACTTTTTATTTTCCAAATGGCTTTTCCTGCCGAAGCAGCTCTGTAAAATACAATGTATTTTAGTGTCCATTACTTACTCATTACTAACTGGTCTCTCCTGCTTCCCTTTGTCTGTGAAGTAAGTACAGGGGCTGCAGATAATTGGTAGCTCTCGCACGGACTCGCCAATTATAGAGCAACTGGGAGGCAGCCCGGTGATGGTGCCCGGTTGGCACCGGCTGCCCATCTAGCAAGTGTGAGTTTCTCTGTCTACCCCCTAGTTGTGGCCCTGCCTAGTTTTGTGCCTTGGCTTCCCTCATTGCACCACACAGTCTCCCCGATTTACAGATTCCAGCCTCACTTTATCCTCGCTCTGGTCCTCACATCCATGTTGCCCTTCCTGAGCTCCTGCCTCTTGGCCATGTGCGTAGAGGAGTAATGTGGAGGGGCCGGTGGTGGTTTTCCGTGCCCCCCGCCCCCCGCCTCCAACGGTTGGGGGGGCAGGCTGCGGATCAAAGGTCGTCTTGAAACCAGTGGTTTTCTGCACAGTTTGCGGAGGCCAGGTAAAGGCAAGTCCTTGTGGGTGTCAGTTTTGCCTCCTTTCTGAGCATTTATCTGATTTGTATTCCAGCTTATCTGCTCTGGCTTGGGTGGGAGGGTGGGTGGGGGTTGAAAGCTGCCCCTCCCTGTTGGGTTGCCAGGCTCTTGTGTAAGGCAGTTAGGCGCTGAAGTAGCAAAGCAGTCCCTGTGTTAGTTATATGGTCATATTTCCAAGCAGAATACATTTTTTGTTTGTTTGTTTCCTAGGTATTTGGCACCTGGGCACCTTGTTAAACCCTCTGTGGGATGGGCATGTATCCTTATGGCTCAGCCCCTGGCAGGAAGTAGGCACTCGGTAAATATTTTTAGACTGTGTGCATGCGTGTGTGTGTGTCTGTGTGAGTGTGTCCTCGCTTACGGAGGAGGCGGCGAGGAGCCACGGTGCTGGAGCGCGCAGTTGCCGCCTGGCTGCCCGCTGGGAACCTCGGGTGCCACGTTCCCCCAGGGCCACACTTCGGTGCCGGTGTGGTGCATCACTGCCACCTAGGCAGCACAAAGCGGGCATTTTATGAAAGGGAACATCAGAGGAAACATTACAGCTGAGACCTTTACAGCCGTTCCATTATTATGGTTTCAATCTTGACCGTCTTTATTTGCGGAGACACGGGACCCGCGCGGCCCGTGCTCACTCCCGCCCCCGTCCCCTCTCCACATCCTGCTGCGGAGCTGCGATAGGCATCTTGCCGGGTGCAAGGAGCAGGGCCGCTTCGCACTCTGTCTAGAACCAGCCCCTTTGACTCAGAAGTTGGAAACTAGATGACTCACCGTTCTGTTTGTTTTATTGCAACTGTCATTTCATAAAATGCCCTGAAAGCTTTAAACTGTAAATGCCAAAATGAGGTCTTCGTCTTTCCTTTTTATTCTACCCCTTGTTCTCGCTACTCTTTTCTTTCCCATCTCTCTCTTTCCATCCTTCCCCTTCCTGCCTGCCCTCCCCCGAGTTTGAAGGCGCACCAGGGCCTCTGCAGTGGAGGCAGTTTTTGCCACCGTGGGGGTCTGTTCTTTCTCGCCGCACTGCCCCCTGACGGAGAGTGAGCACGTCCGGCGCCTGTGGGGTCCAGGTGGGGATGACGTGCATGCCAGTGTCCGTCAGGTGTCCGTGGCCTTCAGATCCAGCAGCTAAGCGCCACGTAGCGTCATAACCGTGTCCCGCTCTTTGTGCTGCTGCATTTTGAAAGTCATGGGTGCATCCCAGCTCCTCCCTGCCACTTACCCCTCTGCTTCCTTGAATGGCTGCCCTGGTCATGGCAGGGTCAAGAGCACCGAGATTCTAGGACGGTTTATAGGACACCGATGAGTGCTGGTGGGAGGGGCCTGGGTCATGTTTTCTCTTTCCCTCCTGACTTTCTGAAGTAAAAGCACCTGCCCAACTTTCTGGCTGAGGTAGGGCGAGGGTGTGGGGACCCAGCAGTTTTAGGAGTTGAGCTGTCAGACTTTTGGGACCTTTTTTTTTTCCTGGTGTTTCTGACACTGTGGTGCTTGCCTGAGTCACCTGATTGATGACATGTGCATCACTGGGTGTTAAACACCTGGCCGGGGAAGCAGGGCCCCTCTGTGGGCTTCCCCACAGGATGGGAGGCAGATTGCGGAGTGGCACCTCAGGAGCACGGGTGGGAAGCTGGCCCTGGCGTCACAACCCGCGGGTTGTGGTCCCCATTTGTCAAATTCATCACCCAACAGAACTGATTTTAGAAGTAGCTACTTGGAACAGAAAAGAATAGGTGACTTTCAAATGCTTGTTTTCTTTTTCTTCTTTTTTAAAGGCCAGCAGGCATTTTTTGGCCTTCTGAGTGAGCCATCCTCTGAATTCTCTTACTGTACGGCTTTTCTATCTGCCTCCAAGGAAGGGGAGTATTTCCATGTTGCAGGTAGGGGAAATGTGGTATCATTACAATTTTTAATAGATCCACGGCTGTGAATTTAAAATGGGTTCTGTGTATCTGCCGGGCGGCAGGCAACGGAGAATGCCATGTTTTTGACCCACTTGGCTGGATGTCTGGACTGTCTGCGCTGGCAGTCTGAACAAGGGTTCTCTAGTCTCTGGCTGTTCTAATTAAACCTCAATGAGGGGTACCCCCGGGCCTGCTGCCGACCTGGGCATTTACCCCTGGGGCTCGGGAGCAGCCTGCCAAGTGTCCCTCGCAGGCTCCCAGCCGGTGACATCGCTCGCCCTGGGCGGGGCCTGTTCCAGCGCACTCCTTTGGTGCACGTGGCCTGTTCACTCCTTGGCTTCTCGCTGAGCTATCCAGTGGGGGTGCCAATTCTTCCATTTAGCTGACTATTATATAGCCCTTAAAAGGGAAAGGTTTATTTTAGCTGGCTGCTATATTGATTACTATAGGAACGTTTCTATTTTCACTGGCTGCTATATTGACTGGGAAAGGGAAGGGGGCCGTATTGCTGGGAGCTGTCATATTGACTGTTACAGAAAAGATCTGTATTTAAGCAGTACCAGTGCACTGGGATCTCCCAGGCAGGATATTAATGCTAATTCATCCGCTCACCCCCTGCCGTGAGTGTTATTTGTTTAAATCTGTAGATTCCCACAGCGCGTTTATATCCTCACTAGAGTGAGCTCTGCTCCCTGTAATTATTTAACATTATATGCTGATATAAATTGTAACAGTTAAAGAATGGTAATGAGTTAGCCAAAAAAGAAAAGAAAAGGAAAAAGAAGTAAACAGGAAAAAATTTTTTAAAAGAAAGGGGGAAAACATGGAAAACACGTAACTGTTGACACGCTGTATTTATAAGGGTGTGTGTACGGATGCATATTTGACACGAGACAGGGCCTTCAGATGCTACAACAGCAGTGAGCAATTTCCTTCCTCCGACTCCAGCTGGACTTGTACAGTGTTGCCCAGTGCACGTCTTTCGCATCTGTGTGCGGGTACGTGTACCTGTGCCCTCGGCACCCTCCAGAAGACTACTGGTGTGTGCTCCACTATGCAGTTTGCACACATGTACATAGTTACACACGGAGCATATGTATGTATTCCGTGCAGTGACTGGAAATTTATCCTTTACTCAGCTTTTTGATGAGTAGTAGCTGATACCTGGGTTTCTTTTGAGCTTCTATGTTCCCACAGGAACCCTGGGCCTGAGAGGATCTCTGGGGAACACGGGGGTGGGGAGTAGGGGGTAGGGGGTGGTGCTCAGTTGGGATTAAGCCGATAGGCCATTGGGTGTCACTGTCGCTCTACTGGCTATCTCTGAAAGAGGGCTTTCCTGCTGGGGAAACTGGATTTCAAAAGGAAGTTTTCTCAAGTTCAAGGTGCGGTCTGTTTGAGGTGTTTGTCTGCATTTGAGATCCCCGTTTCATCGTTGCTAGGCTGAGCTCTGGCATTTTGGCTGTTCTTGAAAAGTGTGTGCAGACCGTGAGCTCGGCTTGAGAATCACCGGGAGCAGCAGCTGAGCCCGAGCAGCAAGTCCCACCCTCAAAAAGGGGGTAGCTCAGTGGCATTCTGGAGCCCCGCTTAGCAGGGACAGAGTATTGGGGCAAAAACTTGAAAAAGGAGGAGAGTCCCCTCGCACAGCCCGGATTCTGTGAGCGCCTCCAGCCCGCCCCTCTGCTGGCCGCCCAGCCTCGGGAGGTGGGAGGTGGGCGGCGGGCGGTGGGCCGAGTGCAGAGCACCCCGCCAGCGCCGCTGGTCGCGGAGGTGCATGCCTGCCCCTCCAGCTGGCCGCTCCAGCAGCAGCGTGGAACGGAGCCAGGCTTCCCCACAATTCATACTGTGTCAGTTTAATAAATGCACTACTTAAATTATGAAATTACAAAAGAAAAAAGAGAATGCACTTATTCAGACTCTTAATACATTAAAAATAAGGCATTAAAACTCAGACTTTTTTTTTTTTCTTCCAGAATCAATAATGAACAGGAAGGGTTGTAGACATTAACAGTCATGGACATTCAAACTCTTATACATAAATTATCTTAGAAAAATGCACATAAGACTTGAATAATGTAAATACATTAATGCATTTAATAATTTAAACATTAAAGCGCAGGCAGGAATTGGAGGCAGAGGCTGCTCTGAGGTAAGGGATCGGCCCTAGCACGCGTGTGCCCCCGGATCGATGGGAGAGTTCCCCCCGGGACACCCTGGGAGGAGAGAGCCGGGCCGGCGGGTGTGAGCTCCCGATGCCAAGACTCCTGGACGGTCCTGATCTCAGCCACCTCCCAGCCCGTTTTCATGTGTCCTGACCTTCGTCCTCAGTGCTGTGCCCTCTCTCTGGGCCTGTGCTCATAATTATTTGCTTGTTAGAGAATTAAATGCTTCCACTTCAAGGAACGATGGACTTGGAGAATGTCTTGGTTGGAGAACCAAACCAAATAAAAAAGTCCTTCACCCCACTCTGCTGTTCAGTGGCTGGGGAATAGGGCCGCGGTGGCTCCTGATAGTCAGTGGGTTGGGCCCCCAGCCCGGCACTCCCGTGGCTCCCGTCGCTGGGTCCGGGCTGCAGGATCGGATGGAGCTAACGAGAGAGCAGAGAGGATGGACTGTGTTAGCCCGAGTGTTGCACAGGGTCTGCTCGGAGCAAAGTGCCTGGTGGTCGTGCCTTGCTTCGAGCTGGATAGACTGACGTTACTGCTTTTCCTCTTCTTTTCAAAATTGTGTTCGCAACAGCAGAAGCTCACTTTTTAGAGAGAAAGGAAGGGAGCGAGAGATGAGCGTGGACTGGGGATTGTGTGTGCCCTAGTGGGGGTCGAACCCTCAGCCCTTCCGTGACAGGATGGCGCCCAGCCAGTTGAGCTGCACCAGCCGGGCTGAGTTCAGGCTTTGCATCTGCCCTGTAAAGTGCCCTGGGAGGAACTATGACGCCAGCACCGTGTACCTCAGATGTTCACTTACTAACCCTGTGCTGTTCTCTGGCACTCCTCCAGCCTCATTTTGCAGCATGAGGCACAGGTGAGACACTGGGAGGACTGCAGAAGATGTGTTACTGGGTGCAGAGTCTGAGAACTTTCCCTCGACCTGTAGAAGAGGTGTCAGCAGTGCGAACACTGCGCCCCTGGGTTTGCTGTGAGGCTGAAGGGCCCCTGAGAAAGGACTGTCAGATGATAGTGACTGAACAAACTTGTTTCCTTTATTGCTGGACCCCAAATCTCCTACCTGGAACTTGACTCGGGGTCATGACTCGACCCAGGCCTCGTCTGTTCTGGCATCTGTGGTTTTGTTTGCAAGCGTTTCAGTCTTTGTTTCCGCAAAGGCAGCCTGCTTGCCAGCGAACGTGGCTACTAGCCAGCCCAGAACCACTTGTGGGAGAGCGGCTGGAGGCTGCCCGGGTGCGAAGCAGCTACAGACAGTCCTCGGCTGCGCTGCCCGGCACAGCCGGAGGGAAACACGCTCTTTAAAGGCTGGTGGCTCGGCACCGGTTAGGGCGGAGTCATGTCAGGAATGGGCATGGACCCCCTGGGAACGGACCTCAGGGTTCGTTCACCGTCCTTGGGGTGTGCTCAGATGCTCCTCCGGACCTTGTGAAGAATGCTTTCATGCCATGACCCCTTTTCCCCGGTTTTTTTTTTTTTTTTTAAAAAGAGGCCGGGCCTTTCCTACTGGTTTTAGTTCAGCTTTGGGATGAGTGTCAGCCCCAAGTCTGTTGTGTTCATTTCTTTTCCACATTTTCAAATCCCAGGCAGACCCTCTGCTGCCTGTGCTGCCTGGAACAGCGGCATCTCTCCTGCTGTCCCTCCCTGTGTCATCCCCGTGGGGAAGACAGTGAAATGCTGGGGGGTGGAGGGGTGGCGGGCGGAGGGGCACTCAAACCAGGAGAATCGGGTTCTCTTTGGAGTTTGCTGATCACACCCAGCAAAGCTTCCTTCTCTTCCCTTAGGTCCCAAGAAATGTTTTACGGCCTTACTGTGTAGCAGGCTTGAACCAGACTGGGGTGCGAGTGGAGGCCGGGACACAGGTGGCGGGGCAGCTGTGCGCTCCTGTTGGGGGTGCGGAGAGCTGTGGCCAGCAGGCGGAGCGAGAGAGCCTGGTCTGGGGTCGGCTCACCCCTGTGATTGGTCCTGCGCGGATTTCCTTTGAAGACAGAGGAGTCAGGTTCATTAATTAAAGGAGCCTGGCTCAAGCGCCCTGTAATTATAGGTGCTGGAAATCTGAATTTTAAGAGGTCTGTGCAGCTGCGTTTTGAAAAATGTAGGGAGGCACCGAGAAGTACAGGCTGTGGGCAAGAATGTGGCCGAACCAGATTTGGGAGGTTTAGACTTTGGCAGAATTCCCCTTCAAATTCATATTTATTCTTTCTGTTTTTCTTCTTTTATGGGGAAGCCGGAGCTTTGAATTAATTTGTTTTGCTGTTGTTGAAGGTTACACCCTGTGACAGAGATTGGTGTTGTCCGTGTGGAGGGCAGAACGGAGTTGCTGTGCAGGGGAAGATGCTTCGTTTTTAAGAAAGCCTGGGATATCTTTGGACCCTCGGGATGCACTTTGAAAAACATTAAATAATTTCGTTCTTGAAACGAGCGAAAGGAACAGGAAGCAGGAAGTAAATTTGAACGTAATGGAGGGAGCTGAGTCCTGGGCCTGCAGGACTCTCTCGTCACTTCTTTTCCCCTGAACAGTCACCTCCGTTATAAACATGATCAATCATTTTTTGATGTGACCCCAGAGGTATAAGCAGAACATTTCAGGCCTTTCTGAGAAGCCCTGACCTGTCCCTTTTCTTTCCCATTTCCTCAGTTATTTGGAGGTTGACCTTTCGCTTTGGGTGCTTTCTCTCTCTCCCTCTTCTTTTTTAATTTTTCTATTTGATTTATAAGGTTACTTTTTTACTTGTCAAAAATGGTTCATTCAACCTGTGAGCATTTGCACCTCCTTTAATTAACCACGGTAAATTGCGACATGGCCAACAGGGAGGAGCGATAAGATGCGTAGGGGCCCCTGCGCGCCCCCCCCAGGAAGGAAAGAAGAGACTAGCGGTGAGTGGGCTGCCGAAGGCCAGCGACGTCCAACACACTGCTGAGCCCGGCGGACTGCAAACCGTGAGCAGCCGTGAGCCTCCTGTCTCCTTGGCCTTGTCTCCTTGGAACAGCACAAGCTTTGTCCCATTCCATGGCCTGGAGCCTCTACCCCTCCTTTGGGGAGTGCAAGGGGCTAAGAAAACATTACATAGAAGTGTGTCTCTGTTTCAGGATAGTTCTCTGTACCCTTTCCTTCATTCTTGTGCTGTGCCTGTGCATTGGGAAATCCACCATGAAGTGGAGTAGAAGTCTCAGACTGTCGTTGGGTGCGTTTACAATATGCAGATTGCAGTTCCAATTAGATTGAAACTCCTATTTAGCAGAGTGGTTTTGTGAAATAAATAACCTGAAGAAGGCCTCCTGTATATAATAAATACATATTTTTCCTTCGGTGGCTGGCCTGGAGCTTCCTGCCTTCCAAACACTGGCCCTGAAGTGCTGATTCAGAAGCAGGCAGCATCTCTGGGTTCTTTGCAGAAGAAACACTTCTCCTTTGCTTTCCTGGCGTAGGGATTTCATCCTTGATTTACAGTGCTCAGCTTGTTAGCGGCAGCGAAGAGGGGACGGTGTGAAGGTCGTGGTGTCCGTTCTGTCCTCTCAGGGAGAGCGAGGATGTTTCTCCCTGTGTGCTTGTTGTAGGGGGTGCAGGTGCCACCCTCTGTCTGAACGAGTCCGTCGGAACGCTTGCGTCTCCTTTCCACCCTCCATGCTAGTGCCCTCCAACAGGGGGTGAACGGTTTTGAAAGCCTCACTCAGAATTTCAGGAAGAGGGACACACCACTTAGTCAGAGCTTCCTCCCTGCACCCCCCTTTCCTAGTCCTCGTCCTCAGCCCAGCCGTGACAAACTGACGGCTAATGAACAGATCAGGCCTCCCATTAGGCGAGGCTGCGTCCCGGTGCTGGAAGCTGCCCTTGCTTATGCAGGTCCTTTGGCAGCTGTGCACGGAGCGGCCGCGCTCTAAGTGGTCCTCGCAGAGGGCAGAGTGCTCTGGGAAAAGTAAACAGAGTGCTCTTCGGA
The DNA here is from genome assembly GCA_004026585.1 of Noctilio leporinus. Lineage (NCBI taxonomy): Eukaryota > Metazoa > Chordata > Mammalia > Chiroptera > Noctilionidae > Noctilio > Noctilio leporinus. Next base: position 78,133 of record PVIW01000784.1, read on the forward strand.
GGAGAGTGCTTAAAAGGGAGAGAGGGGCAGTGAGGTGTCCAGCTTGAAAGCACCTGCTGAAAATACTTGGACTTGCAGGGTTGCGATCCCGAACACCCTGCCCGTCTCAGGGAATGGGGATCTGAGTTATAATAGGATGCCTGATTACAAAGAACATTTTGAAGGCCACTTAGTCTCAGGTCGGGCTGTGCATTAGGCTAATCCTCTGCTGTAGGAGTGGACTGGAATTGCAGAATTGGTAGCACACAGTCTGTCGTACTTCAGCTTTGGCATGAAATATTTCTATGCTGGTCCCGCCCTGGTGTGGCTTTTTCTCAGCTACCCAGCTTTTCTTTCCCCAGTGGGAAGAAAAAAAAAACTCATTGTGAGAGTATTCTCTTCTACTGACCAGTGACTTTTCCAAAGTACTTTTGTACTTCTCTTATGTGGTCACTTTCCTCATCTTCAAGGTTTGAAAGATTAAAGTGCAGACAAATATAGCAACATGTAGGGGCTACACATAAGTCCCAGGTCCCTGGGCCTGGCATGTTGGAGCAGAAATACCTAATTGCATCAAAACCACTCTAAGTTCATGTATGTGGAGCCATCAAGCTGAAAGCATCCAGACAGCATCTGCTGTTATCAAATCACTCGTGAATCCAGCTAATTAAAATAGAGCTTCATTTTTCTGAACCATTGTTTGGCAGGAATTCGAAACGGGCCTAACCCAATTTCTGCGTGTTTATGAGCCTTTATTATATCAGAGGTACTTTTCTGTAAATGTACAGGGCAGCGTTAAATGAATTGATCCACGCAGTACCACTGTAGACGCACTGTGGACTTGCTAATGATCCCTCTTCCAGCTTTCTGGTTTCCAGATGCATTCTTGAAAGCTTTATGTCCTCTTTCCCCATTCCGCGCTCTTGGCCCTGCTCTTTTTCCCTTTCCCTTTGCCTTTTTTATCTTTGAAAACAGGATGCACTTTTCATTTCCTTCCTTCCTTAATGAAGATTTTGTTTCCCCTTTTCTCCGTTTTTCTTTTCTTCCTCTCTTGCTGTGTTTGCTCTTCTTCTAACGATAGGATTTGCCTTTCCTTTATTTCTTGCTATTTTCTATTTTCTTCTGCTCCCTTATTTTTCTCTCTTCTTCTCTCTCCTCCCTTTTACATTTTCTGCATTGCCTTTCTTCTAACCTTCCCTTTCCCGCTCTCTCTTCTTTCCACATCCTCCCATTTTCCTATAAAACACTCTTGTACCTTTGCCTCCACATGTAAATACAGACCAGGGCAGCCAGCAGGTGTTCATGGCGGTACAAGGATCTGGCTGCGGGGAGGTGATGTCAGCCCACTTGCCCTCTGAATTTGCTTGCATGCCTGATTTTAGGTTTTTAAAAGATTTTTCAAACCACATCTGCTCTACTTTATAGCTTAATAATCCTACTTTGAAGATCAGAAGTGTTACATAAATGCTAACTAATTACTCCTTGTAGCGCTTGGGTGAGTCTCTGGGCAGTAGTCGTTCCATTCTACAGATGAGGAGGCAGAACCGGGACAGGGAGGTAACTCTGGGGCCGGGGAGGACGTGGGTGACTGAGAGTTAAGGCCAGGTCCTCAGTGGCTTTGATTCTTTGATCATCACCTCCTGGCAGTTCACTTTTCTCCCCAGAAGAACCTTACATCTTTAAGATGATATTCATGTACTTCTCTTTATGTACTTTTAGCCTTCTAAAGTTTCATTTGTAGTCTTCAGATGTTAAATGAATTTCTAGGTAATTCCTGGGAAAGAAGGATGCCAAACCACTTATGGGCTGGTAAAAACCCCCGTCCATTACGGGCTCAAAGCAGATCGCTCACTTTGTGATTCCAGCAGCTTCCCGTAAGTGGGCCCACGCCACATGCGCTGGCCCCGGCGATCAGAGCATTGTAGGAAGTGCTGCCATATTTGATTGAATTTAGCCATTCTGCAATGACGTGTGTATGAAGTCGTCTCTTGCATTACTGTGGCCTTTATTATGGCTAATGCATCCTGACATTACAGGTGTAGCCTTGGCTCTCCCAGAAAGGGCAGAGCTGCTCTTACCAAGCTGAAGAGCAGGATTCGTGAAACTGTTCTACAGCGAGACTGGTGTTCACATTTAGTTAATAAGCAGGGCAAGGGAAATGCTTTTATAGAAAAGGCAGCCAAGTGACAGTTCCAGTTCCTTATCCAGCATTGTTTCGGAAAGGGGATCAGTTCATCTTGCTTTCCTACAGGGAATGAAGGCCAGTGCATAGAAGGTTCAGGAAGGTAGATTTCGGCCAAGTTTAAAAAGGGGCTCCCGGAGATGAATTCTCTGGAGGCTGAAGAGGGGAGCCCCGGGTTACTTGAGGGACTGGAGGGCCTAAGATCTCTTTTGGCTTCTTTCCTTGTCTTAGATTGTAACAACGAAAGCAGCATCTTTGCTTGTTCTTGACTTTGTAAGTGCCTGGTGTACCGTGTGGAGCTAGTGAATGCTTCCTAACTCGTTCTTTAGCCTCTGGCTTCCTGCTTCGTAATCTAACTTGAATAAAAACTGGTCTGTTCAGTGTAGGAAAACCACCATCTCTGGCCCCTCGTGGGATGAGTTATTCTGGGGTAGCCACATTTTCTCGATGGCCACTGAGATCCATATGGAAAGAAGAAAAAATACTTTAAATCTTTTGGCTGGGAATTACATAAAATAGGTTATATACTTTCTTGCTTTATGAGGCAGACTCTTCTGGAATATAGTTCAATCCTGATGACTCAGTATTTTCCTTTTATATGTAAATGTTTACGTTGTTGTACGTTTAGCTCTGTTTTCAAAACCTGTTGAATCTAGATAGGTTGTCTGCTCCTCCCACACTAAACAGCTCCACCTGTGCTAAATGACCCCAAACTGGTGAATTCTTTTTGAGGTTTTTGTTTGCTTTTTATAGTTATTTCTCCCTTGACATTTGCTGCTTGGCTTTCGCCCTTCTTGGTATTTGCTCTGCAAGTATATCTTTAGAAGCTGGCTTGTTTCTCCTTTCTCATTCGCAGTTTTTAATCTGTGATTTGGATACCAGCTACCTAAACTTGCATACCAAATAAATAGCAACTAGTGTGAGTAAAGCTGTGCTGTTTGCATAATGTATGGAATGCGTAATATACTCTTTGGCAGCAATGGTTTCTTCTCCCTTTTCCTCTCCTTCCTCCTCTGTGTTGGTTTCCTCCTCTTTTGACTTGGCTGAAGTTGGAGAGCTGAGCTCTGGAATAGCTGGGTCTTGTCCTTGACCCTCCTTGACCCATGTCCATATATATCCCTGGTGTACGTCTCTCAGACTGCCTCATGGAGTCGACTTGGAAATTATAAAATGGCACAGCTGGATGGAGGGTCCAGGAGGTCATCCATTTCCGCTCCTACTTTACAGCAATGCAGGAAACTGAGGCAGAGCAGGGTTACGAGAGGCTGGGTTTCAGGATACGTTCGAGTCAAGGTGGAGTCCGTGTGCAGGTTTCCTGAGACGCTCTCTGCCCTGCCACTCTGCCAAGTTCCCTTCCCTACCAACTTTGAGCAATACCTGCGTGAATAAGGAAATAAAGGATTTCTTTCTTTTTTTTCTTTCTTTTAAAGATTTTATTATTTTTAGAGAGAGGGGAAGGGAGAGAGGCAGAGAAGTTGAGAAATATCAATGTATGGTTGCCTTTCACCTGCCTCCAGCTACGGACCTGGCTGGAGACCTGGCTTGCAACCTGGTTATGTGCCCTGGCTGGGAATTGAACCAGCGACTTTTCCATTCACAGGCTGGTGCCTTATCCACGGTGCCACCAGCCAGGGCTAAGGATTTCTTTAGGGAAAATCATGGAGAAAAATTCTCTGCTGGCTATGGGCAGGTTCAGAATGAAAGTACATAAACCAAAAGCTTGTTTGTTGCAGTGTTTGGCTGTGTTTGCACTCAAGGCTGATATCGATATTGCAGAAGCAGCTTTAATCCTTTCATTCAAATTTACAAGAAATGCTGTTTCCTTTTAGTTAAAAAAAAAAAAAAGTCCAAGAGAGCATTTGATTTGAGGAACCAAAAGTCTAGAAAATGTATCCGGGAGTCCTCGTCAATTTGGGGCATAATGAAATATAAAAAATACTCAATAAAAGCTCCTTTATTACTTTAACTGTTTAAATGTGGAGTTTTTAGCCACCAGGTTAATGTTTTGGTATCATTTTTTTATTTGATTGTGAGCACTTTTCCAGGTAGCTCTGCCTCTCCAGTGCTAATCAGATTCCCGCAGATGAGTGGTGCTGGCTGAGCCTGACATCACCGCAGTTTTGCTTCGACATTATTTTATTTGGTTTTCCTGTAAAAGTTAATAACTCCGTGTCCATGTCTTTAAACAGGCAAAAAGCAAGCGAGGGAGGAAGGACAATGAGCAGATAATGAGGAGTGATGCCTCAGGAAGCTGTCGCCAGAGTGAGGAAGCGGGGGCTTTTTGGAATTTCAGAGGACCTCGCCCCGGGAGTGGGGTCCGGAGAATCAAGGCCGCAAAGCAAGGTGGTGGTTCGTAATCCTTCAGATGAGGAAAAGTGAACTTCTCTGTGTCCCAGGCAGAGCTGGAAGGGGTTACATAAGAGGAGGGAATTGATTTAGGAGCAGGAAAAGGCTCCATGGAACCAATTTGCTTCATAGTGAGAATTGTTCAATTTTTACGTTAATTGTAGGCAAGTGACTCACTTGTGTTAGATTACCATGATCGGTAAGAACGTCAGATGTAGGGCGTGACGACCCTCCCTTTTGGCCAAGCTGGCTCTCATGCCTAGTCGGTGTTGATGGGACCCTTTATTTTTAGGTGTGTTTGTGTACTGGCAGCTGTGGTTGTGAGCAGGAATGCTTATGCTGTTCGGTGAAATGGTTCAAAGCCATGGTGATTACCATTTGATTCTCCCTGCGTGCTGTGGATTTCCTCGCTGAGCTAAGAATGTCTGACTTGGGGTTTATTAGAGAAGGCAGCTGGAGTGATAGCTCCTGATTCGGTCTCCTCCAGTTCACACGTTGGTACTGCAGGCACAGATGTGACAGTGGGTGTAGGAGCCAGTCCCACGGTCCCCGGAAAAGGACGCCCCTTGCATCGTCTGCGTGAGAGGCACTGCACGTGTGGACAAGGTACTTCTGACCTTATGTACGAGGTGCGGCCAGTGTTAGGTAATGCTTCCTCAGAAAATAGAACCTGGCACCAGCCTGTTTCATGCGGAAGGGGTACACCTGGCGCCTGGAAGCCGCTTTTTGGCAGAGTTGGTTTCCCTGACTCCCTAGTCTTGGAGGGTAGGCTGTCTTGCTCCCCTCTTGGGGACCGTGTGCTTAGTCAAGTGGGTAACTTTCCTTTGAGAGGAGCTGATTTCATCTGAGAATTTGAATAGAAAGAGTTTGTAACCCCTGTCGTCTTACTGTAAATTTAACAATTTTTGAATCAGCCAGTTTTTTGTATTATGAATCATACTTTTGGAACGCCTCCCTTAATTTTCCCCCTTAGGCCAGAGAAGAATCTAAAATCTAAAATAATGGCAGGAACTAGGGCTAGGGGACTTTTGTTAGTAGCAGCTCTTAATTGTTTACTTCCTTCTGCTTTCCAGTGGATCTAAAGGCAATTTCAGGGGGAAGGGGGAGGGGGGAGGAGGAGGCAAAGAAGGGGAGCAGTTTAGTCAAGGAACTAGCATGGAAGAACCATGGACATGGACAACAAGTGAGATTGACTTTGGTGGGAAGTGGGTGGGTGGGTGGGTGGGGGACAGAAGAGAGGAAAAAGGGAATGGATGTAATACAACAATAAAATTAAATTTAAAAAAAAAAGGTGATTTCAGGCTACCTACATTTGTCATCTTGTTCTTAAAATTTTTGTATGCAAAATATTTTAAATAAGGTACTACTGTTCATCTAAGCAATATCTGGCCTAGAGGCCAAAGCAGTCGCAGGTTAGCTGCGGAGGCATCCAGGTAGGGCTAGCCAGAAATTTCCTTCTGCGGATTGGGGCACGCAGGCTAATTCAGGAGGTGAAGTTGCGGGGACTCATGTGGAGCCCGAAGGGCAGGTGTAAAAGCAGCGAGGCAGCAGAATGCGACCCCATGGGGAGAGCGGGGCCTTGTTGCCTTGTTTGTCTTTGGCAAAGTACAAAGGAAGGGCTGGAGGTGCACTCCTAGTTTCAGAAAATGGATCTCTTTTCTTATACCACCTGCCGTGCTCTGTGAGCTCAGTGGCAGCACCCATGTGCAGCAGTATCTGAAGGGTTAACCTGTGCTGCCATGGAAGACAGCTTTCCTCAGGTCAGGTGGTTAGTCCTTCCTCTTGTTGGCTCTGCTCCTTTTCTAATTTCTCAGGGAATTCCCCCCACTTAGTGCCGTGAAGTTCTGTCATTCATCCTTAACATGGACTCTAAAAAAATAATAAATTTGTACCCCTTTACCCATCCCACCAACCCCCTCTGGCAACTACCAGTCTGTTCTCTGTTTGTATAAGCTTCTTTTTTGTTTCTGTTGTTTGTTTGCTTTATATTCCAGGATGAGAGATCCTACAATATTTGTCATTATCTAATTTCTTTCACTTAGCATAGTGCCCTTGAGGTCCATCCATGTTGTAGCAAATAGCAAGATTTCATTCTTTTTTATGGCTGAATATTATTCCATTGTATGTGTACCACAGTTTATATCTTCACCCACTGATGAACACTTAGGTTGTTTTCATATCTTGGCTATTGTAAGTAATGACACTTTTGTCATTTTAAATTATTTTATTACTGTCTTTTGAGTTTATACTATTTTTAGGCCATTCCTACTGCTTATTTTTATAATGAAATCTATTTTTTAAAAAGATTTTATTCATTATTTTTAGAGGGAAGGGCAGGGAGAGAAACATCAGTGGTGGTTGCCTTTCACCTGCCTCTAGCTGAGGACCTGGCTGGAGACCTGGCTTGTAACCTGGGTATGTTCCCTGACTGGGGAATTGAACTGGTGACCTTTGGGCTTGCTGGCTGGTACTCAACCCACTGAGCCACACCAGCCGGAGCCCTAAAATCTATATATTTTTTTAATTTAAAAGATTTTATTTGGATGAGGCGCCGGCCTGCGAACCTGAAGGTCACTGGTTCAATTCCCCAGTCAGGGCACATAACCAGGTTGCAAAGCCAGGTCTTCAGCCACGTCTGTGGCTGAAGGCAGGCGAAAGGCAAAGGTAACCATACACTGATGTCTCTCTCCCTCTCCATCTCTCTGCCTTCCTCTGTCTCTGGAAATAATAAATAAAATCTTAAAAAAAGAAAAAAAAACCCAGATGGGGACAAAACTACAATAAAAAAAAAATAAGGAAAAAAGATTTTATTATTTTTAGAGAAGGGGAAAGGGAGAGGGGCAGAGAGGGAGAGAGATGTCAATGTATGCTTGCCTTTCACCTGTCTCAGCTATAGACCTGGCTTGCAACCTGGTTATGTGCCCGGGCTAGGAATCGAACCAGTGACCTTTACGTTTGCGGGCTGGCTCCTTATCCACTCTGCCACCAACCAGGGCTAAAGTCCATTTTTTAACATTTAGTCTTTCTCCATTCTTTGGGTTAGGAGTACCATTTATTGACTTCTTGAAAGTTTTAGTTTTGTGCTCTATGTGGGGTGATGGTAGACAGAATTTCTTGGTCCACAACTTACCTTCCTTGGAATCTAGGAGCCCATCTCAGTTGCCCTGAGAGCAGAAGGGGCTAAGCTGTTGTGAAGGGTCCCTGCTGGGCACCCTCTGGTGGTCATCTCTTCAGTGTCTAGCCCCCAGTGATGACTTCCTGCATGGAGGTTTCACTAAGCATGACATTGCCTGTCCTCATCCCCTTCCTAATCCCCTCCCATCTCCCTGGTGCATGCCCATCCTCGTCTGGCCCAGACTTCAAAAGAAGGGGGAACTGGAGCAGCGTTTCATCTGCTGAGCATCTGAAGGATTTGGCGGGTAGAAGAAGAAACCTTCAGAAACCTCCTGTGGTGGAGAGAAGGGGACTTGGAAGTAGAGGCCATGGCATCATTAGGAAGGTCCTGGGGACCATATGCTACGTAATTTGAGGGCCGGAGTCACCAGCCACGGTCACTGAGTAAGCTCACGGTTCTCCCTGAGAGCCCCTTGGCCACGGAGTCATCACGTTCCTTTGCAGTGATTCAATCCAGCAGCTTGACACCTTCGTTAATTTTATAATACGAAGGCAGGCCGGTGCTCTCTGCTGCTTCTCTAACAGTGCAGGGAAATTAGAGGGATAGAGAACATATGAAACCAAGGGCAATGGGAGGAAGGAGAAGGCAAGGAGCTCTCGAAAGGCGTTGTGTTAAGAAATGAAACTCCTTGCCTTTTCTTGGCATCTCCTGGGGCTGAGCACCCAACTCTTGCCACGTGTCTTGGGCACAAAACCCTTCATTTCTGTTCCCTGCACACCGGCTACACTGCCAACTTGAATCCAGCTTGTTTACCTCCTCCGCTGAGGTCACCGCCACCGAGATCTGTGTATAATGGCATTTTCCTCTTCTTTTCAGAATGGACGCTTTTACAGTTTCTTCTCTAAACAGGACTTCAAACAGTTTGCTGACAGTCGGATTTCAAAGCCAAGGAAAGGCAAATGTCATCCTTTTTCTCTCCCCTCTTTGGGTTGCTGCTTTGTTGGCTGCATCAAGAATTAGAGGGGCTGCTGTCTAAATTCAGGTGGGGACGCACGGGGACAGGCATTTTAAATTTGCTTGCCTTTCTCCCTGAAGGGGAAGATACCTTTCCTTCTCAGCTTTTCCTAAAAAGGAACTTTGATCTTCTCAGCCCAGAGCCGGGGCTTTCCTTCCCTCTGCGGCAGGCGAGAGCCTGCAGCCCTGCCTGCGGCGAGGGGCCGGCCCGGAGCTGCACTCCCCCAGCCCTGCGCCCCAGCCCCACCAGCCACCCTGCCGACCCTGGAGTCGCGCCGCTTGATACCAAGTAGTCCATGCTGGTTTAAATGCTCTTTATTCCCACATGCACTTCTGGGAAAACTAGTTTCACAAAATCACCAAACAGTGACGTTCTGCCTGACGGGCAGTATTTTTCACTGGGGCCAAGAAAAATTTGAATGCAGTGATGTTTCACCTGGAAAGGTGGTGGTTGTGCATAGGACGTTGCCGTTTTCATAAACGCTTTTACTAGGGATATCAGTGCGTTTTAAGAGAGACTAGGGTCAATGATGTGTGCTTGGGGATTCCCTGAATACAGATTCGCACAATCGACCTTAAAAAAACTGCCTTCTGTGTGTCGATCCTGGTGCACTGCTTCCAGAGAGGTTTTATTCCTTTAATGTGAAAAACAAAAAGGGCAGAGGAAAGTAAAACAAAGGAAATTAGGGCCCACAGCTTAATTAGTATAGGGTTGTAACCAGATCAACAATGGGAAGGACACAATGACAAAAACCAGGAAATTCCCAGTCGAAAGAGAGGCTCTTTCCTTTAACTGCTTGCGTGCTGGGCCCTTCCTGGCAGGCCCCTTACCCAGGCCCAGGCTGCCTCACGTAGGACCCACTGCCTTTATTTTTGAACTTCCTGGCTCTTGTTGACTTTCCCCTTTTCCCTCTTGATGCAAATCAAACATATCTTTGCATGTATTCATTGTAGCTAACCGGGCTAAAAGTACCTCTTGATTTTGTAACCCTCAGAGAAGGAGAAAGAGTAAAAAAAAAAAAAAAAAATTTCCTGTCACTGTCATCTGTTCATTTTTAATGAGCCATTTTAAAAAATTGAAAATAAAAGAGGAAAATGAATAGGTGTTGAACCAGCCCGTGATATGTAAATGCCAACTAGTAATTACCTAAAACCTCAATTTTCATTCTGTTTCATCTTGCAAAACATTTCATTTTCCCTGAGTGAAAACACTTCATTTGGGTAGTGCGACTTTGCGGAGCGGCCACCCCGGCCTGCACGGCCGCCACCTCCGGCTAGGGGGCACTTTGGCTCCGCGCTGAGGCTGCCGGAGCGCGTGTCCACCTCAAGGTTATTCCCCTCTTGCCATTCCAGTGGTTTTGCTCCGAGCGGTCGGTGGCGCCCCTCCCCCTCTCCCCCTCTCCCTCTCGTCTGGTTTCGGGGAGCCTCATCCCTCCTTGTCCTTGCGGAGGAGGATCGTATTGAATTTTGGCTGACCGAGCCTTCTTCTGCATATTAACTTTCCCCTCTCACCTGCCTGCTAGACCCTCGGCTTCCCCAGTCGCATGTCACACTCTGAGAGCAGCTTTCTGCCCATCTCCCTACTCCCCCTTGGACAGCGGTCTCTCTCTTCTGTTTATTGCCTCTTTTTATTCTTTTCATTTCGCCGGCCCCGGGGGCAGCTCTCCTCGGTGGAACCCATGCCCCGTTGCTCCCCTGCCACACTTACAGTGATAATCCCCACACTTCTTTTGCACACCTGGTTTTCTTTCACTCTGATGTGGCTCGGACACCTTTTGGATGTGTTTGTGGGGCACCTTGGGATGTGGCTGCGAACTCTCTTCAGCCTGTCTGCCTTCCCTGCCTGAGAGCCTGAGGTTCTGACCCGCAGCTCACGGATCGGAGAGGACTCGATCCAGAAAGCCAGAATTACGTTATCCTAGCCCCCTGGCTCGGAGAGAGCTTTGCCTGGAATCTCAAGGAACACGGCCTCTTTAGTGAGATATATAGCTTCATAATTAGCCCGTTGCCTTTTTGCCACGAGTGCTAGCATCAGCGTTCTACCGGGTGTTTCTCTGATTAACAGCTGCTTTGCAACTATTTCCTTGTGCCACCGATGACCGTATTTGTCAAGGAACCCTTGACAGAGTACTGATTTCTTACTAAAACGCAGCATTTCTGTGTGAAGAGGTTCTCTCATCTCGGCAATGCCCGGCTTTTAAAAAGGCGGTCCTTGTTAAAACTTGCATTTCCTTGGTTTACTGCTTGTTAACAGGATGGCGGGTGCCTGTCTACTGGGGCGTGTGAGTGGAGGGGCCGGCACAGGCCGTTTCATCTTCTGGGAGGCGCGGATATGGAGGGGCCCTGTGGGGTGAAGGTGTTTCTGCTCCCACAGGGGTCATTTTCTTTTGCCCTCTAGTTGTGATCTCTCCGGGTTAAAAGGGACTTGGCTTTGGTTGTTGGTGTCATTAACTTTTGAATATTTTTAATATTTAAAAATGGCTAAGGAAGGCTCACATTTTAGGAGCTAGATGTGTAGGCAGCATGCAGGAGTGCTGGAATTGGTGACATTCCAAGGAAGTGTCACTGGAGACAATGCATCAGGTTTACATGTCAGGTGCAAAGTGCTAAGGCTCCCCGAAACCCCAGGCTCGTTATTAGGCGAGCTCCGTTCTCCCATCCTCCCGGCCCCGTGCGGGAAATCAAGTGCGCATCCTGGAGATGACAGCGCTCAGACCTTTGTGGGAGAGCGGGGAACACAGAGGAAGCTGCCGTTCCACGAGGACCAGCAGGAACCCCCAGTGCGCCTCACCAGGGGTTACTTAGCCAACACAACGCATTTAACAGCACATAGTTCATCGTAGATAGCCCCCGAGCATACCGTGTGCCACTGATTTATTCAGTTACAAATCCCGGTCTCCCAAACACAAATCTCTCTCAGTTGGCCAATCATCTCAGAGGTAAAGGTGTTTTCATCCTGAGGCCGCTGACAGTCATGCCTGCGGAGCCATCGCAGGGGCGAGAGTTTGCGCCTCCTCTTGTGCTCAGTTTCCCTTCCAGCTTAAAGTGCCAAACAGTGAAGATTGTCAGATTTCTCTAAAACCCTGGGGTTGATGGTAGCAGGGTTTTCTCATTTTGCTTTTTGGGAGAGGGGAGCAGAAGATGGGACCACAGGAATGGGGGTGGTGAGAAACTTTGCTCCTATTTTCTGGGAGTCTGTTGGCCCTGTTTGTGTGCGGCTGGCTCCTGGTCACTCTTGGTGCCTCGTTGGGAACTCCTGGGGCAGGAGAAAGGGAAGCCCGTGCCTTGTTGATCGTGGTCTCAACGGCGAGTGGCGTCAGTGACGCAGCAGGTGCTTTGCGCCAGGATCCCCCGGCTTGCTTCCCTCCCACAACATTGCGTGGTCAAGTTCCGGTCTCCGTCTTACAGCTTTGACACTGAAGCGGAAGATTTGGCCTGAATTTATGCCATTTCATTGGGCACAAATATAACCCATGAATGGGCACATTCATCTAATTAGAAAACAAACGACAACGCTGGACAGGCCGCTGGCGCCCGGTCATTTGCTCCAACAAAAGCGCGTTGTGTGTGCTGGACCTCGCAGAGGACAGGGTCGGCTGAGGGCTTCGTGGAGTTAATGAAAAGTGTCCAACAATGGGGAGTGCAGGACGTAGCCTGGTGGTAATCTTTGCATCGAGGGCGAGATTTTGGGGAAATCTGTGTATCCATGTAGGGCTTATAAGAGTCCGGATTGGACGGGCCCTTGTCCCCTTACTGCAGTGCCACCTCCATATGCGGAGGGAGGAGAGGAGAGCAGAGCAGCGGAGACATTAGTGGTGGGAGGAGAGAGGTTTTCCTATGTTCACACTTTCATGTCGCTGCTTAACTGGGTCTCTTTCTTATTCAACACATTACATGGAGGCTGTTAGTTTGGATGCTTTATATTTCTGCATCTGGTATAGTGATATCGATGCTGTTAAATATGTGATTTGCCTCTCACCTGCATTTTCAGACAAAGATCAAGAGGGACATAAACAAGCCCCAAATATACTTTATGTAGGTGTTTGGCAGTATTATTTTATATGGCTTGAAATTAGTGAATGGAAACTTGTAAAAGAAATTGTTCATATTTTTGCAAGTTTGAAGTGTGCCGGGACTTTGTCAAATTCCCGTTAAAATAAATACATCAATTTCATCTCCCTTCCAAATTCATTTATCTTGCTTTTTTAAAAGGTGTTTTCTACTTTACCTGATGTTTAAATTGGATTCGCTCGTTTATGCTGTTCTTTGCTATATCCCCTACGTTTTTCTTAAATGAATTACTAATGACAGAGCACTCCATCATTCCCTCTCTACAGCCACTTTAAGGAAAGCATGGTGATCTAAACCTTTTAACCTATTAAAGATGATTTTTCCCAATTGAATCAGACCCACCACAGGTGTAATAACTAATCATTTAAACTACACCTGCTATTATGTATTTTTAAGCCATTATGCGTGTTGGATAGATGATAATTCATGTTTATTGCATTGTCCGATGGATCCGTTTTGCCTACACTAGGCTGATTAATGTATTTAAAGAAATAAGAGATGCAATTTTTAAAAAAAAATTGATGGAATGCGCCAAGCACTGCATTGAGTGCGCCATTAAACCCATCAGAACTTTGCTCTCTGACCAGAAATGCATATACCAAGGACTATATTAAAAAAGCAAGGTGAAGCCTGCGAGCGTCAGTGGTGGGATTCTGCTTTCTTTCTGTCATGGAAAATTTTGGAAGGATGAGGGAAAGGTGCACGCTTGTGGGTAAATGAGAGGAGCTGTGTTATTAGCATCTCCCAGGACCTGCCTGGCCCCATCTCCTCCAACACCTGGCACACATGCCCCCGCGTGTGGAGACTGTCATCGTCTTGTGTGTCACGGTGTATTTTCTCCTCCAGGTGAAGAACAGTTATCCCTCCCCGTCTGAGCTGTGCACGTTGGCT
>PVIW01000784.1:91830-262362 GCA_004026585.1 Noctilio leporinus
CCCCCCCCCCCCGCAACCCCCTTTCCTTCCTCCTCCCCTTTCTGTTGCTTTTCGCCTTTCTTTCTTTCCTTCCCTGCCCCCATCTCTGTATTAAAATGTACCCATTTGGGAGGTGTTTGTCCGCTTTTTCATGATTTTGGTGCAACCTGAGGCAGTCAGTTTTGAGGTCTCAGGTTGGGGGGGTGAGCATGCAGTTTTGGGGTTCTAGACTCTCAAGTACCCACTTTTTCTAGTCCAGAACTGGGTGTGATCATGGCAGCTCATGCTGGTGGCTAACGTGTCTGTGGATTATAATTACTCTCAGGAACATGAGGTTTCCTGTCACCCCCAGGCCCAAGTCGTAAACACTGGGATCCCTGAGTTCATTCTTTAGGGAGGTTGTGTTAGGCACGCTTCCTATGGAAGGACTGCGGGGAAAATATATACGGAATTGCCCTGACTTTCTGGTTTTCTTTCCGATTTATCCTCGTAGCTTTTGTTATCAGAGAAGTCTGTCTGGTCTCAAGATTAAATTCATATAAAACACGAAGAGAATATTTTTAATTTGTATTTCACTTGTTGTCATAGTGCTTTGGCTCGCTGTATAACGCTACCTTTAGTTAGAAGGATCTTAGAAAAGTTCCTTATAATTAGCCCTGTAGAAAATTTTTCCTTTCAACAGCATATGAGTGAATTGTAGGGCCTGTTGACTTTACTTGTAACATGAGACTATATTATTCTTTCAGTTTTGATGAGATGGATAATGGCAGTCACTTAACACGGCCCCTTTCCTACCTGGGGCAGGTTCCTGTTGCGCCCGTGTCTGGGGCCGGCAGCAGACAGGCGGCGTGCAGACACGCTGAGCCTGGCTGAGTGATGTGAAGGTCATACCTTGAGCCCTTCTCCCTCCGTCTCTCCCTGGCTCATTCATAGATGCAAAGGTTCCCTTAACCATCCTGCCAGGACAGATAGATAGTCTCTGAGTGTGTCAGCTTTTAGCCGCGACACCTCAAACTCTGTCCTTTGAAGGCTCTTCAGAATGGAGTGCCATTGCGTGAGAGGGACCAGCGTGAACGGCTGTGCGTGTGGCCTTGTATGTAAGTGGCCCCCGTGGTAGGTGCTCGTGTTTGGCCGGGCTCTGCACAGGCAGCACGGTCTCTTCCCTTCAGGTGCCAGCGGTGAGCCTGGGGAGGCTGCACGGTAGAAGACAGCGTAATTATGTCTTCAGTTGCACGGTGCACACTGCAGGCTCTGAGGAACGAGAGCAGGCAGACCAGAGATGGCGTGCTTACCTAGGGAGGGCTTCGAGGGGTTGGGACAGGCTATAAAAGGGCTGCGCTGGGGTGGGGGTGTGAGAAATACTCAGGCAGGTAGAGGCGGGAAAGGGGGCCTTCTAGAAACAGGGCACAGCATGGGCACAGGTGTCAAGACGTGGAAGAGCGTGGCCAGGGGAGGGCTGCCTGGCCAGGGGCCTGAAGAGCCAGCTTGCGCAGGGAGAGCAGCAAAAGATGGTTGCAGGTCTTCAAAGCTAGGCTGAGGGGATTGATTGGACTAGATAGAATCAGATACAAGAAACCAATGAAGGTAGGGAACTGACATAGTCTTTTGTTCAGGTAGATTTTAAATGAGAGAAATAACTAGTTATAAATGTAACCACTGTGGTGTGTTATTTCTATGGGCATGGGATAAACTTACAGGATTTTTCATCGTGCAATTCATACTATCGAAGTTTACTCTTCTGTTTTATCTTCCCTATCAGGTTGCCACAGCAGTGAAGTTTCTGCAGAATGCCCGTGTCCGCCAGAGCCCACTTGCCACCAGGAGAGCATTCCTTAAGAAGAAAGGTACAGGTTCCTTATGGCCGCGTGCAGTGGCCTGCAGAGGCGGCTGGGGACGGGGCGGACGGAAGCCACCGTGGTGAAGCAAGATCTCCTTTAACTGCCCCAGTGGTGTGTGGGTGGGTGGGAGGGGTGTCCCCCGAGCAGGACTGCAGGTTCTTTCCTGACAGCGGAGGAGAGAGAGGAGGGGCTCTGACTGGGAAAATCGAGCAGCAAGGTCAGCCACTCGGCCAGGACAGCCTGGCACAAGCAGCACGCGGCCGCAGAGGGAGCTCGTCTCGTCAGGTGGGACTCTGCTGTCCGCCCCCGCTTCTGATGCTGACCCTGGCCACCCGAGGATGGCTTTCCGCCAGCTGCTTTAGTAGAGTGTGAGGAAGAAAGAAATGAAGGAAAAGGGAAATGAGATGACTAAACAAGGTCGGGCTAAGGTCAGGCTTGGGGTCAGTCTGATTTACAGGTTGAAGTGGTAAATTACGGGTTTTACGCTGTTTCTGTAGGCAAAGATTAAATGGATCCTGACGAATTTATTATTGTCCAAAGCAGACAGAATCTCTTACAGCTCTGTTGAAATTTAGGATATTTTCATTTTTGTGAAAAATCAAAACAAAACAAAAAAACAAATGAAAAAAGAAACCTGTGTTCATTTTTTCTAGAAAGCTCGTATACCATGAGGGAGGAAAGAGAGTTTTCTTTTCCCCAAAACAGAACTGCCTGCCTTTCCTTTAAGAACTGGAATGCCAGCCTCAAAATTCTGGGTTTTGAGCTTTAAGTCATCCGCAGCTGGAAAAGCAGAGGGGGTGGTAGGGTGGTGTTTACCCCGTCTGTGCCCTGGTATTCCGCGGAGGTGACCCTGCAGGACAGTGTTCGTGGGTCGGGGCAGAAGAGCCCTGGCCTGTCATCGGCCGGCAGCCTCACAGGCAGGCTGCAGCTGATGGCCGGGCCTGGGCTGGTGGCCTCCCGCGCGCCCCCGTCAGCAGGAGATTATTAAAATTTGGAGTGTGTGGGCTGGCCTCTCTGCTCCGCAACCATCATGCCATAAAAGAGTTTTTCCTTGAAATATGTGTACCTATGGGGAGTAATTAATCATAAAAGCCTGGGGATTTCAGCTCTCTCATCAAAGCATCGAGGCTGGGGAAAGCTGAGCCTAAAAGCTGTGTTGATTACCCGGGGTAACCTGAGACAAAATCTATGGTTGCCGAGAGATCCTTCGCCCCAGTATATTGTGCAATATTATAACTGCCTGATCTTCTCTTCCACTGACAATGACCAGTTATTCCTCATTTTCTCTCAAACGCAGCTGGGTTAGAATTTCATTTGCAGAAGGTATTTAGAGCAATTTAGAGACAAATGTCTCTGGTGTTTGCCCGGCACTTCCCCACCGCAGGCTTTGCTGAGCAGTTTTAGTATCAGGAGCTCCATCTAATCTGTTTAATTTTAATAAATCCCTGACTGGGAGAGGGAGAGAGAAAAAAGAGAGAGAAACTCTGGGCCAAATAATGCCTCTTTTGAGTTAGTTGGCTAATAATTACTGCAGAGAGGAAACTGTTTGCTCAGTTATTTGTTGCTCCTTTTTAAAGAAAACACAACCGCTGGATTAATTTACCCCAGAACGACGCTTGCCCTGTGCCCCACCCGGTGTCGGTGGCCAGCGGGCCCCCTTCCCTCTCGGAGCTTCAGTTCCCGCGGGGGAGGCAGGCGTGGGAACGAAAAGACCAGCCGAGGGGATGGCAGGTGCCTGGCATCGGGTTGAGGACCCTGGTGCTCGGGGGTGTTGGGGCGGGGTGGGGACACGTGGATGCACTTTCACACCAGGTGATCAGAGGACAACTCGCTGAGGGTGGCGTGTAAGCGAAGACCTGAAAGGGGACGAGCATTTGTTGACTGAGGGGGCTTAATTCCTTCTCGACCCCTCATGTGGTTGGCGTTGTTAGAACCTCCACAGGCATCCCATTCTCCCTCCTCAGGAGTTGCCCGGTGTCTAAACCCAGCATCGCTGGACCGGTCGCCCACCTCTCTTATCCTTGACCATGCTCCCCCCGTCAGAAACTATTCGTTTCCAAGGTGAATCCCAATAGGCTCAGCTCTGGCGGGACCTTTTCTGGGCAGAGAATTCTGAGGTTTGATTGGCGTCTGGGGAAGAAGATCCCCTTCTTGGATTTGAACTTCACTTTTCAATTTCCACTTGTTCCCAGGGTCAGGCGGACGTGGTCAGTGTAGCTTGGCACCATCTCTGGTGGGGGTGGGGAGGAGGAGCTGCTGGGCGGGAGTGGGTGTGCACCCGCCCTGACGGAAGCTGGGCAGGAAGGAGACTCGTCTGTGCTGGGGAGAGGGTGTCCTGGGGTGGGGGCCACAGTGTCTCCCCAAAGGGCGCGTCGCAGCGGCGGGCCGGGAGCCTGGTGTTGGGTGGGCTCATAGCTCCTGTCTCCACACCTTCTAGCAGACTTCGCTTCGATTGCAGCGGGGCACTGCCTTGAATTATAGTCTTGACTTCCTTTTTTTTAATAAACATCTCTTTCCTGAAAAGGCAAACCCAATTTTGTTTTTCTTTTAATATTATTTAATATTTAATATAGAAATTGAGGTCCCTGTAGTGCATGTCAGTTCAGTGGAAAATAAGGGTAACTTTGGGCGCCTCAGCCGAGTTTGTGTTACTGTGAAGCTGCGGCCTGGAGCAGGGGCTGCCTCCGCCCCCGATCCCCACCCTCTTCCTGGGCTGGGGGGCGGCCGTGGACGGGGGCGCAGGGGCGGGAGAATGTTGGTTTGCAAGGGTCTTTTGTATTTGTGATGTTTTAGTTTTGTATGTTTCGGAGATCTCTTTTGGATGCTTTAAAGTCTGAATATGGAGTCATTAATGAGAAACATGAAGTTATTAGAATCATTTATCATTTTCTTTGAAGTTTGTACTGCCATTTTGTGTAATTTACAACATTTCTTTTATCAGGCTTTTTTTTCTTTTTCTTTTTTTTTGATAGAAGGGAAAAGCAGCTGTTCACCTTCAGAGTATTAAATGTTTTTGTTTCCCCCCGGCCACTTGGTTCTGCAGATGACACATCAGGGGCAGGGTCAGCCCCACGTGAAGGGGGGGACCGTGCGTGGGCTTTACGCCCGCACAGAACCGGCCTCTGGACAGATGTGCTTCTCTCTGGGCAGGCGTCCTATCTGCGCTTGCAGCAGGCTGCCATCCAGGCAGTGAGAGTAGCTTACAAGCAGCAATTGAATCAGCCGGGAAAGTTAGAGGCTTGGTCATTGTTGTCAATAGGCTTATGTTGATCTGACACCCTATCCAACCACAAAATGTAGGAGGCAGTCTGCTTCCAAACGCGTTTGGCAGGCTGAGCCCGAGGTGGGGAGAAGTCGTGCCTATTCAAGGGGGCTGGGGCAGGGACAGAGTTGCCTGCCGGCTTGCTGGGGTAGCTCCGTGGAGAAAGCAGGCTTCTAGAAGAAAAACAGGCGTCCCACGCTGTCCCCACGGTCCTGCACACACGGGGCCTGGCGGTGGTGCTGGTCCCTCTGCTTGCCCTCTGAAGTGTGGAATCAAGAGCTGTATTCTCCACATCTAATAAATATTCCGGAGGGTAGGGAGGAAAACTGAACAAGAGAGACACACCACTATACTTTCTCCTTCTAAAAGGTGAAGCCAGACCTTGTCCTTCCCCTGTTCCTAGAAGCGGAACCCCCGGTAGCGCAACTGCCCCCTTGCTGGAAGCGAACTTGAGGAAGAAGCCCGATGGTCTCAACCTTGGGAGTGGGGTGGAGGTCAAGGGCTTCTCTCACTGGAGTGTTTTAAGGGGGAGTAAATTCTTACACAGATTTCAATTGAACTCTTTTATGACTTTTCTTTTTTATCATTTACGTCCATTTCATGAGGTAGCTTGCGTGTCCTTGAATGGAATCTCGTTACCATGAAAGCTTTTTTAGCATTGATTTCATAACAGTCTTAATTTAATAGCTCCGTCATTACTGAGAAGCTCTGGGAGTGGGGCCCCGGCTTTCCAGGTCACTGACCTTTTAATTACAAACCTTGTTCTGATGGCCAGGTTATCGACTGGACAGCTCCCAGCTTGTGCCCCCAGGATGCAAACGAAAATAACTGCGTTTCCTCCCCCATCTCCAGGAAAAAATCTGTAACCTCATGTGTTTCTAAAATTAATTTTCTCCTTCAGCAATTAATTTTTTAATGTGTCTTAGAGACGCCAGAAGTCTTGTTACAAGGCTGTTTTTTTCTGGAGCTCGGGTCCAGCAGATAGCTTGGAGGGGCAGGGAAGGGGACGGGGATCTTGCCAGCTCCCACCCGCCCGTGGTCGTGGCCCATTTCCTGGTCCTTGGAAACTCCTGCGGCCGAGCCGGAAGGGACGGCTGTGGCCCTGCGAGGGGTGGCCCAGCCCTTCTGACTCTGTGTTAACGAGACATGGATCGCGGCGTCAAGACTTACACTCCTTCCCACACTGCTAGAGTAATTGAGCCCTCTTATCATGGGCATTTTAAAAAGATGTTCTTGTTCCGAGAAAAGACAAGGGTTGGATGGATGATTTTTCTTGTTCGGTCTTTCTTCTTCGTTAGTCTCAGATGACTGGAGGAAGCAAGTGCCCCGAGTTCTGCTCAGCCATGAGCTTGACCCGGATAGGCTCCCCCTCTCTGACCGTGAAGAGGGAGAAAACAAGGAGAGGACAGGTGGCCCATAAGTAGGGTGGCAGTTGGTTCTGGTTTGCCCAGGACTGTCCCTGGTTTAACACTGAGATTCTTATGTCCTGGGCAGCCCCTCAGGCCAGGCAAACAGGCCACCCCAGCGGTAGAAGCTTGCTCAGGAGTGAGAGCTACCAGGGAGGCAAACAGGGTATGTGTTTGGAAGCCGGAGGAAAGCAGTCAGTCCTGGAGAGCCCGGCGGCACCTCCCTCACGCACTGCCGGCTGCTGCTCCCCGCCCGCCTGGTGCGCCCGGCGCAGAGGCCTGCGGAGGCGGAGGCCGTGCCCCGCAGGTGAGCGGGGAGCCGCTGGTGCCCAGCAGACGGGGCTGTGCACGGCGGCCACGTGCGTGTTCAGAGATGATTGAGCATCTCCATCCATCTGTTGTGAGCCACCGTCTTCCTTCCCTGCCAGTCTTGCATCTGCATATCCGTCACCTGCTGTTCCGGGCCAGCCCATTCATCACACTGACTGGTGTTCCCCCATCAATTTTCCTGCTCCCCTTGTTATCCAAACTTGTCTTGAACTCCACAGATTTCTCCCAGCGTCCAGGGTGAGAGCTAGCCCGGCTGAATGCTGTGGAAATGGGGGCACGATGGTTTCCCCATTCAGAGGGGGAACGGGTAACACTTGCTAGGTCGATTAGGTTCCTCCCAGCTTGGGGGAAGATAACAAGGCTCTCTGGAATTACCCAGTGGGTTTGAGGTTTTTCCCTGAAAATGAAGACTGAGTCTTCTCTTCTTTAACTTGTACCTGCAGCAATACTGCAAAGTGAAGCAAAATGACATTGTCACATGCAGTAGTCTCACCATATTTGCGGTGGATGGATGTGTTTCAAGACCCCCATTGGGTGCCTGAAATCATGGCTAGTACAGAACGTTATATAGGAGTGGGGACCTTAAACACACTGGAGTTCGCTTCTGGAGGGCGGGCCCTGGTACAGGCTCCCCCTGTTAGGTGAGTGTCCTAGGAACCCACATGTATCAGTGCACCAGCTGGTGGTGGGGTGAGAGGCAGTGTCAGGCTTCAGTGAAACTTTTTTGAAGACTTTCAGTGTGTTTGCCCATTTCATTTACCGGTGCACCTGCCCACACTGTGCTGAGCGTTCAGCAGTTTTTGACCAAAAGGACATGACCCCTGGACCCCACCCTCCCTATTCATTTGATCTCACCGAGAGCAATTTCTTTTTGTTTCTCTGGTTGAAGAAAGCCCTCAAAGAGGGGGGATGGTTTTGCTGATGTGGAAGAGGTGAAACAAAAAACAGCAGAAACACTAAGAGGCATCAAAATTGACGAGTTCAAACACTGTTTTGAGCAGTGGAAAAACATCTTCATCGGTGTATTGCATCATACAGAGAGTACTTAGAAGGTGACTGAAGTTTAACTATGGAAGGATAAATACACAATTTTTTTATACATAACTTCCTTTCTTTTATGCAAGGGAAGTGTACCCCTTCCTCGTAAGCTGTTTTCCCTGTAGAGCCAAACCTTTTCACCTAGAGGACGCGCTTCACGGCTTCTCTCTGGCTTATCTGAATCGCCAGCATCGCCGTGCTGGTGCCTTGGTTTCAGGTGGCGTGCGGGGCGCTGGAGCCCGAGCACCGTGACACTGCGACAGCCACGCCGGAGGGGGAGGGCTGCTAAGTGGCGGGTGGGCCAGCGTGGGCCGCGGTGATTCAGGTCCCAGGCCGGGTGGCGTGGGTGGGCTCAAGGTTGCGTCTTGCTGCTCTGAAGGGGGTGTGGTTTGAAACTTAGGAAGTGCGTGTTTCTGGAATTTTCTGTTGAATATTTTTGGACTGCAGTTGACCGTGGTTAATTGGAACTGCAGAAATCTAAGCTGTGGATGGTGGTACCTTTGAAAAGGTACGAAGATACGTATCTGGCTTCAAAAATTTAACAGTAAAGAAGGATATGCCACAGAACATGAGTTTCCCTCCCGGCTCTCGTTCCTGCCCCCTGTTGTTTTTCTCCAGAGGATGCTGTGAACTCCAAAGATAACGCATCCGTAGAAAAGCATGTTGTTACCCCTACCCCCCATAGAAACACTTTTTAAAAATAGTGACAGGAGATATACTTTAAAAGATTTTATATTTATATTTATATATTTTTTAATATATATTTTTTAAGATTTTATTCATTATTTTCAGAGAGAGGGAAAGGGTGAGAGGCAGAGAGGGAGAGAGACATCAATGTATGGTTGCCTTTCACTTGCCTCCAGCCACAGATCTGACTGGAGACCTGGTTTGCAACCTGGTTATGTGCCCTGGCTGGGGAATCGAACCTGCGAACCTTTGGGTTCGCAGGTCGGCGCCTTATCCACTGTGCTACCAGCCAGGGCCTATATTTATTTTTAGAGAGGGGAAAGGAGGGAGAGAGGGAAAGAAGCACTGATTGGTTTGCCTCTTACACGCCCCCAACCGGGAACCTGCCCCACAGCACAGGCATGTGCCCTGACTGGGAGTCGAACAAGTGACCTTCCAGCTCGCAGGCCAGCACTTAGCCCACGGAGCCACACCAGCCAGGGCCTGATTTTATACTTTATTTTTACTCTTTGATACTGCACGTGGCAGTCATTCCACATCAATACATGTAGGTTCGCTTTGTTCTTTTCAGTGGCTGCATAGTATTCCATTATACACATTTGCCCTCATCTGAGGATACGCTTACTGATTTTAGAGCGAGGGGAAGAGAGGAAGGGAGGGAGGGGGAGAGAGAAAGAAACATGGATGCGAGAGGAACATTTATCAGTTGCCTCTCACAGGTGCCCCAACTGGGAATTGAACCCACAACCTTGCTTTGTGTGGGATGACGCTCCAACCAGCTGAACAGCCTGGCCAGGACTCATGTTGCTATTCAGCAGTCCCAAGTTAGTGAATAGGTCGGTTGATCGTTGTGTCTTGCTCTGTCAGGCAATGCTGCAGTGAATATTCTTGTGTAGACATTGTTGGACACACGTCAGTTGGGCACTGAGCTAAAATGAAAGCTTTTTGTATATGGTCTAGAGTATATTTTTCTTGCTTAAAATGTCATGAGATTATGTTCTCTCAAATAAAATATAAAACTTCTCTAATATAAACATGATAACAGGTAGAAAGAAACTAATAAGAGGTAAAGACAGCAGAGCAAATTATATCACACATGTGGATTTTGAGGACATTCTGGTCATTGGTTACATAAAAAATACACTCTTTTGGAAGAATCCATTTAGTCTGTTTTCGACAGGATATGGGTTTATACATTTAATTTTTGATTCAAAACAAACATTAAATAGAGGACTGCTTCTGAAACATGAAGGTTATCTTTTTTACAGTGACGCTTAGTTTCCTTTTGTGGTTGTTGGACATTTTATGGGTCCTAGGCCACTGGTCAGGGGTCCGTCTTTAGTGCCTCTCGTGGGCAGCGAGCACTGTTCCATGAGGCACTTCACGGAAGAACCACGGAGCACCCGCCTGGTGGGAGAGGCTCACCAGAAGGGGCGGGAGTGCGGGCTGAGTGCGAATCAGCGAGATCCGTGCATACCCGCCAGTGGAGTGCGGTCCCGGGAGCGGCCAGCCAGGGCACGTGGGGAGAGCAGGGGACACGGCTCACTGCCCTGCAGGCTCCTTGAGGGTGGTGACCACGTCTCATTCCTTCCAGCGTCCTTAGTGCCGGCGTAGCCAGCCGCCACCGGAGGCTGAGGGACGGGGTGTGAGGGAGGGGAGGCCTGGAATGAGAAGATCCTGGGAACAGTTTCCAGAAGGAGCTGGGTTTTCCTCGTCTGCAGCGTACGTGTGTTCAGCTCGGGTATACTCTCGTTTCAGGGTCGCCCATCCGAGGACAGTGTTTACACGTACGCAGCTCTTTTTGTCTTCAGTCTCACAGGGTCCAGTGAAAGCTCTCTCCCAAAGTTGCTTACACCAGCACAGCTCAGTGCTGACCCAGACCTTGCGGGTGGCAGTGAGCGTCGCTGTCGCTGGTCGGAGAAGAGTGGGAAGGGTGTTGTGAACGTGGGGGGCTCATGCACAGACCCGGGTGCAGTCAGCTGGGCCGGCCCTCAGGGGCTGTGCGTCGGGTGAGGCTGCAGCTGGGTGACGGGGGAGGGGAAGAGGAGCCAGTGTTGGGACCTGGCCTCCTCAGTGACCGTCTTTGACCCGCTCAGTGCTGCAAAAGCTGCCTGAGGAACTGGGCTCTGAATATTACCTGAACTGGCTTGGCAATAATAAAAGTAGCTACAATTCCTTGGTCGGGTGTGGAGGATCTAAACTGGGAAGGTGGCGGCGGAAGTGGAGATAGAAGCTAGAACGTGCTTATGTGGAGACTTCCATGGTTTCTGAAACGTTTAAGGAAGTTTCCATTACTAACCTTTGTAGTGGGCTGGTCACTAAATATGTGTTGAATGGATACATGATTTAATGAATTTCCCATTTTGCAGATGAGGGAACTGAGGCTCAGAAGGGTTAGGTAGTGCCCGTAAATGGCAGGATCAGACTAGGACTCAGTCTTCTGGCTAGAGGCCTTTGACCTGTACCATGTACTTTCTGGAAAGGAAGGACAGAACCACGGACAGTGTGGAAGACAGAGGGAGCCATGCTTAGTAGGTGCTTGGATATGAAGTGAGGGAGACAGGATTGAATATGACTCTCAGGGTTATTTTTATCTTGGTAGGCAGCTTTATTGAGGTATTACTATAATTGACATGCGGTCAACTGTACATGTTTGTGCAAATTAGAAAACTTGTGAATTTTTATTTTGTTTTTTTCTCTTTAATATTTTATTTTTAATTATTAAATAATTTATTTATTATTTTCAGAGAAAGGGGAAGGGAGGGAGGCAGAGAGGGAGAGAGACATCAGGGTATGGTTGCCTTTCACCTGCCTCCAGCTAGGGACCTGGCTGGAGACCTGGCTTGCAACCTGGTTATGTGCCCTGGCTGGGAATCGAACCAGCGACCTTTGGGTTCGCAGGCTGGTACCTTATCCACTGAGCCACCAGCCAGGGCCATGAATTTTAAAATTAGCTGTGAAAGCATCACTGCAAACAAGGTAATGAACTCACTGATCACCCCGAACGCTTCCTCCTGCCTCCACCCAGCGCTCCCTGCAAGCACTGCGCTGCTTTCGTCCGCGGGGAATCAGTGCGCATTGTCTAGAATTTGACATAAAGGGAATTGTGCAGTATGCACCTTTTGTGGTGGTGGTGGTAGCTGCCTTTTTCATTCAGCATAATTATTTTGGGATTTATCCACATTGTTACATGCATTAGTGGTCCCTTCCTTGTCATTGCTGCATAATACTCCGTTACTTGGATGCAGTAGTTATTTACCCATTTACCTGCGAAAGACATTTGAGTTCTTTCGAGTTTTTAGCTATTAAAAATAAAGCTGCTCTGAATATTTGTGAATAAATCTTTGTAGGGACATATAATTCCTTTTGGGCAGATGCAGGGGTGGAGTGCCTGGGTCATGTAGGTATGTGTTTAACTTTTTAAGAAGCTTCTAAACTGCTTTAGAAATGGATATACTTGTTTCACGTTCTCCCCAGCAGTGTGTGCATGTAATAGAACGTTGAGCCTATAGAATATCGTTCCCAATAGTAAAACTGCGTGGCTTTGTAAGCCTTCTTAAGAGTAATAAACAAGCCCTGGCTGGTGGCACAGTGGATAAGGCGCCAACCTGCGAACCCAAAGGTCGCTGGTTCGATTCCCAGTCAGGGCACATAACCAGGTTGCAAGCCAGGTCTCCAGCCAGATCCGTAGCTGGAGGCAGGTGAAAGGCAACCATACATGGATGTCTCTCTCCCTCTCTGCCTCTCTCCCTTCTCCTCTCTCTGAAAATAATAAATAAAATCTTTAAAAAAAAAAAAAAAAAGAGTGATAAACAATTAGCCACACTTGGAAAACTTCAGCTTGGGAGGGAGTCGCACAAACACAGCCTGGGTTCCAGTCCCAGCTTTCCACTTTCCATCTGTGTGGCTCTCGATAAATACTTAACCTCATGGTGCCATAGTTGCTCTGTCAAATGGGCTTCATGATAGTATTGACTCCAAAAGGCTCCTGTAAGAATGAAATGAAAATAATGTGGCAGGTACTTAGCAGAATGCCTGGCACTAAAATAAGGGTTTCATTGATGCTGACAGTGACCACAGTATGTTTCCTCTCTGAGGGTGTATTCTTAGTAGGCTCTCCTCAGTTTGCTGCAGTGTTGTGTTAAAAAGATACACTTGTTGGTAAAAAAAAGTTCATGCTATAGGAGTCTGTAAGATTTCTGGGCAGTTAGGAGCTTCCAACTGGCTGGTGGAAGGGCCAGAGGAGTGGGCTCAAGGTCACCCTCCAGGACTGACTTCCCGCAGAAGCTGCTCCCTTTTTCCCCCGTTCAGGAAACTGGGGGACCAGGAGGCTCCAAGTTCAAGAGCACCCCCTCATAGCTATGAGCCAGGGATCAGGAAGTCACCACTGCAGCATGTTCTGAGGTCCGTGAAAGCAGGGACTGGACATGGGAATGTGAACTTGACTTCTGCCTCTTTACAAGAAGCTGGACCTAGAGACTGGACCCTGCAATGGGAAACCTTGGTGTTTCCCTCTTGCTTGCGGGTCTGCTGACACGTGCGCAGTCAGCGGACCCAGGTCTGCTGCCCCGTTCCGCTGTCCGGACCACCCGTGAGTGCAGTGGTCCCCCGGGGAGTCTGGAGGGTAGCTTCGGCCTGCCAGCCTCTAACGCAGGAAGGCGGGGATGGGTGCTGAGTGCCAGCAGAGGAATTGCAGGGGAGAAAGATTCACAGAGGTGCCCCCAAACAGGGTTCAGGCCCATTTGCATCGCAAGCTCTTTCTTACTGAAAGCTTAACTTGGTCGTTTTCAAACCTTTTGAATAAATAGCCCGCAAGCTGAGGGGAGGGTTGATTTGCTCCAAAGCATGCTAGAAAGAGAAGTCGGCTGCAGCAGAGCTGTGCTTTTAGCCTGGGGGGGGGAGGGGGGAGCGCGTCACTTGCGAATCTGAAGTATTTCATTCAACGCAAAGCACATTGTGTGTATGTTTGAGGGAAGGGGACTTTCCTCATCACCTATTGTTGTTTTCCAGAAGAGCTGGGCCTTAAACTGTTAACCAAAGTGGTAGTGATGTACCTCTGGCTGGTCCAAGAGGTAAATGTTGACATGTTCTGTATCTCCAGTGGCTCACTGAGATGACTTTAAGAACACCTGCCCCTTCCTCCTGGCCTCACTGAGGCAGGGGGTGCAGGCAAGAGGGGGGGCACCCGCTGTGCGGGCTTGCTGGGACCCGTGGAAAATGCGCAAGCTGGGCTCCTGAAACTTAACATACGGCACAGCATAAGGCAGTCTCCACTGAAAAATATTTTATGTTGATTGGACTATAATTAGAAAGACTAAAATATTGAATAGTATTCATTTACCAACCCATTGTTATATTAACATCTTTTGAGCCTGTGCCTTATAAAAATGAATTGACCTGCTACTGGGTGTGTGTGTGTGTGTGTGTGTGTGTGTGTGTGTGTAGTTGTAAAGCGTAAGTTCGTGTGCTTTTATTTCAAATTTAACTTTTCACTATAGGCTTGTTAGGTTGATCAGTCAACAGCTCTATTTACATTTTTTGAGGTAAGTAGAGGTAGCTCAGTGAATAGAATGATGGAGTACACAGGCTTATAGTTAAATTGTGCCGAGAACTGAACAGCACCACTAATTTTTTTCCTTTCCGGCTTTAAACAGACCTGTGTTTGGTTTCTACAACATTCTGGTAGGAGCTGATCTTTTCAGATCTCACCCCTCTCGTCAGACAGAAGACTTGGGAATGCCGCAGTCTCTTACTGTTAATTATTTTTAGCTTTAAAGCCCTTGAAAGTCATTTTTCTGTAATTAGGTGGTTGGGTAGATTGTCTTCAGTAAGGAATACGGTGGTCTTTAACTTCTGTGTAGATCTTCAGTTTGTTCATGATCGCAAAGGCTTTCCTTTGTAAAGTGAAGTTTACCTGTCGTGGCTCTTCAGGGGGAAAAGTCATGACCCTCTGTGATAAATTAAATATCACAACCACGTAACTGTCATTTTTTCCGTGAGACTTGAAGTGCGTAGGAATGGGGCTCTGTCCCACGTTGTTTTTGCTTCAAGCTGGGTCTCGGTACTTTTAACCAACAAGAAAAATATGTTTAACACTGATGGTGGTAAACCTGTGGGGCCGAAGGACAGAGCCCTTCCCTGTCCTGCTTTGTGAGCCATCACAGAATTGTCCATTACATTACGCTAATTGCAAAGCTGGGGGGTCTTGCTTCAAAGAACACAGGTTGAGTTCGAAGAAGAGGCTGTTAGGAAAGTTGGTTTAACTTACAAACAGAGCTAATTTGTACAGAATATAATTGGAAGAGAACAAATAGGGAGTTTCATGATGACCTCTGTTGAGTCCATTTCTGATAGTCCCTTTTTTGTCCTAAAGACTCCTTTAAGCAGTCCTGAAAGGACGAGATGAGGTTCTAAATTAGAAATAATGGAAAGTAGACTGTTGTTTGGAGGACCTTAATACTTGGTTTTGAAAGAGTTTTATTCTTCCTCTGTCAAGCCATCAGGTATTTATTGAGTGCACATTTTTTTATGGCATTGTGACGGCCCTGGGACTGAGAATGTACGTGATGCTAAATCAAGCAGGCAGCAGTTTGGGGTGGGGGTATGGGCTCCCCTAGAAAGGTGCAGTGTGCACCATGGCTGCAGTTAAGCAAAGTGCTGTGGTGAAGACTGGGAGGGTGTGGGGCCAGAAGGGGCGGCCTGCGGAAATGGGACTGGAGGACAGGGGCGTGGGCAGAGGGAGCTCCGACCGTCTGAGGCAGGGCAGGAGCTGGATTTGATCCAGGCTCCTGTGTGGGGCCTGGAGTTGTCGGTGAAAACCATTGAAAATAAGCTCCCTGGGTTTTACATCCCTGATTTAGACTTGTTCGGTCACCAGAGGCCCAGGTCAGCTGTGTTCACGCAGCACTCTGAGCACTGGGCCGAGTGCATGGGGACGCAGATGTCCGTGCCCCTAGAGACCTTGGTGGTGACAGGGGGGAATCCACAGGAACAGTTACTGTGGTTTATAAGCAAGGCAGAGATGATTCAATATAGGTGTAATAATGACCACCGGCATCTGTATTGCGCCTTACGGTTTGTGAGCATTCACTCTCACCATACGTTTGCGTATTTCACCTTCATGGTGACCCGGGTTATTTCCTCGGAAAATGTGCGTGTGAGCTTGGACAACGACAGAAGCTCGCTGAACGTGAGGCAGGTTGCGTTTCAGCGCGTCGTCCTGCCCGGGGCCCTCCCTGAAGAAGCGTGTGATCAGAACCCAGGGGCAGGCTGACCTCGGGGCTGCTTCATCCCTGCCTTTTCAGACACATTTCTACTGCCGGGAATAAAGGGCGGATTTCGCTTGAGTTTTAGTTGGTTCGGAGGTTCTCTGGCCGCCCTCCTGCAGGCTGTGGCCCAGAGAGGCTGCGCTCAGGTGAGGAGGGTGGCTGGCTCTGTCGGGAGGTGCCGAGGGCTGTCAGGACAAGAAAGGGTAAACAGGTGATCTCTGCTCGGGGGGGAGAGGTCGAATGGTTACATTACACAGTCTTCTAGGGCATCTTGCAGCAAATACATGGGTTATATTAAAAATTGCAATCATATCATTTTTTATAGTAAATGGCTGACCTTATGCAGTAGAATCAGCTTTATTGAATTTCGCCAAAAATGCGTTTATAATTCTGCCATACACACATGATATTCATGTCCTTGCTGTCCATGTGGAAATGTCTCTTTTTATGATATTAAACAAATTAAATCGACTTTCTCCTGAGCTGCTGCGCCTCACCTTTAAGATCCACTCTCCGGAGTGGAGCCCCCACGGAGCAGAGCTCACCCCCATCAGCTCGGAGGTCATGCCGCCGGCTGGCGGCTGGTGCATTAGTGCGCCCCGCCCCGCCACACAGATCGGCTTTGAGATGATTTCCAGGCGTTCCCGGGCAGTGAATGTATATCGCGTACTCCGCTGAGCACCAGCACGGCCTTACCGTAATTACTGTTTGTTTTCAGGAAATGGTAGGTATTTGTTTAAAAGGATTTCATGGTAAACCAAGAGAACACGGGGACAGTTAGTTCTCAGCTATTCACTTGTGAATATTCACCGCAGAAGTTTAATCTTGTTTCTCTTTGATTCTGTTCAACCCGTGTTGGATCAGGGAGGCAAAATAATTTCAACATTAGCCTGACAAAGACACAATCAGGAAGTTACATGCACATTTAAATGAAACATGCAAGTTTTAAAATTATCTGCGTTTTGGAGTCATTTGTTCTGAGTTTGTTTCTCCTTTTCATCCGTCGGTTGGCTATACTGTATACCTAGGTGTGTGTTTGTATAAATTGCTAGTTCCCAGACAGTTTCCCCCACAGAGGCAGGGTGATACAGTGGAAAACCATCCGTCCATCCATTCATTTGCTAATCATTTATTAACTGTGCATTTCTTGCGTGTCCCAATACTTGTGCTGAGCACGGAAGATACAAAAATGATGACATGTGAACAGATGCGGTAGGGGTGCTAAAACGTTACAGGTGCCGCGCGAGGTATCTGGAGAGAGGCCCAGAGGAGGAGTGCTCAGTTTTGTGCTGCATGAGGACTGTTGGGGAGGGTCGCTTTGAAAAGGAGCCCCTTTATTGGGGTCCTCCATGAGGGTTAGTTGTATTTAGGGTTTGGGAAGCAGTGGTGACCTTATTCATGCAGACCCTGGTAGGTGCTTTCCCCGAAATGTGAGGTGCTCTGGAGAGAGGTGACATTTGTGAAACGATTGCTGCTCCCTCCAGAAATGGCTTCTCAGTGAGAAGCCAGTCACTGCTTCCTGGTGAGGCCTGCTTTCCTGCCAAGAAGAGGGTCCCTTGCACTGGACCATAGTCACAGGGCTGCCACTCCTACCTGCCACTGAAAGCTCATCCTCCAGAAACTCCCCATCATCTGCCCCTTATTTGCTCTTCCCTGAGTTTGAACGTGTGTATCATGTTTGGACGTGTTCCACCATCTTCTCATGACAGGTGGCTTTGCAGACAGGGCCACCACAAGCCTTAGGACCTCCCCGCACCCTGTGCCTTGGCTTCCCGGTTGGCAGAGGCCCCCTCTGGCAAATCCACGGGTCCCGGATGTCAAGGCTGGCATGGAGCTAGGGCAGGGACACGGTCAGAAGCTCCGACAGCAGTGAGCTTCAGCTAGACCTGGTTAGTGATGGAGCAACTTCCCGTGAAATCGCAGAGCAGACTGCGGTGGGGATGGTCCTGGCACTGATTTCTGGGTCCCTGCAGGAGGGGCGGAGAAGAGTCCTTCCCTCCTTCAAGCCCCTCTTCCCCTGCTGGCCCAGGTCTGGCTCAGGGCCTCAGGGCCTCAGGCGTGGTGGCAGCAGGCCTTTCCCAGCCTCCGCCTGGTCGGGGCCTGGTCCTGGTCCTGATCCTGGTCTCGTGCCTGGGCCTGGAGTAGGCTTGTTTTCACAGTGAATTATGATCTGCAGTTTTGAAAAGCATAGATGTTGTGTGTGTGTGTGTGTGTCTGTATACACATGTGTGTGTGTATATATATATATATATTTTTTTTTTTTTAAAGATTTTATTATTTTTAGAGAGAAGGGAAGGGAAAGAGGGAGAGAGGCATCAGTGTATGGTTGCCTTTCACCTGCCTCCAGCTACGGACCTGGCTAGAGACCTGGCTTGCAACCTGGTTATGTGCCCTGGCTGGGAATTGAACCAGCGACCTCTGCGTTCTCAGGCCAGCGCCTTATCCACTGTGCTACCAGCCAGGGCTCAGATGTTGTATGTTTTTAAAAGCCATATCTGCAAGTTTCAAGGAATTAGTATAAATGACCCATGGACATGGACAACAGGTTAGGGATTAACTGGAAGAGCAGATGGGGTGGGTGGGGCAGGGGAGAGCAGTGGGGGGTAAATGGGACAACTGTAGTAGAACAACAATAAATTAATTAAAAAACTGAAATAAAATTATATCTGCAAGCAGGTTTCTCCTCATCTGAGTAGATGTTTTACTCAGTTGGCTTTTGTCCAGCCTTTCCATGGAAAACAGCTTCCTAGTTTGAATGGGGGCGGCTGCAAAGCACGTGGGTCTCTCCCCTCCCATCTCCTTAGTAAAACCACTGGCCTCCTAACTTACCCCAGGTCTGCCTAGGGTCCCACGCACGCCTGTGTAGTCTTCTGTCCCAGACCGCCACTGCCATGGACCACTTCAGTGGCTTTCCCCTCTTCCTTCTGCTGTTTTTTTACATTAAAAATGTTCAATAGTAAATGAGAGACTTTTTTCGATGAGTGGTTTGGACATTGGTATTGTTACCCATTCACTTCTGAACTAACTCTTTCAGACACGGACTTAAAGAGCCTTTCTGCCTCCTTGCATAAGTAGCAGCAGGGAGGATGGGGAAATCAGAGAGAAAAACATGTCAGAAATGGCTTTCAGTGTAAAACAGGAGGGGAAAAATTAGTGTTTAAGGAAACCCAAAAAAAGCACCTCTCATTACAGCAATTAAATGGCTGCGTTTAACCTATCAGGGTGTTCTGCATGTGTGAGAGACAGGCCGGGGAGCTGTGTGTTTGAAATTAGAGCTCTACTCCTCAGGGAAGAGAACAGTTCTGTAATTTGTTTTTGAGGAGCAAGAGCAGAGGGGCGAAGTGTGCAAGTGTGTGGGTGCACGCGTGTGCCGGTGCGCGTACACCCCTGAGGGTGCGGCCCGGGGCCCTGTGCTTACGGAGCACACCCTGGAGGTGGACACCATCTGCACCGTCGAGGTGCCAACAAGAACACAAGCTGCTGCTGCCCGTTCATTAGGTTGCCATAAGAGACCGGGCCTCACCTGTGGCCGGGAGTTGCATCATAATAGAACTTGCTTCATTCTGGCCCCTGAGACACTCAAGAATAGGTTTGGGAGACAGGGTAGCATAAATGGAGAGAGCAGCGCAGGACTTGGGGGAAGGAAGAAAGCAGAATAATTTTGAGGAAAGTGCATGGCACAGACTCTCCAGGACAAACATCCCAGCTTCTGGGGCTGGCACTTACGGACCAGGGTGGACATTTCACAG
This sequence comes from Noctilio leporinus, assembly GCA_004026585.1. Classification (NCBI taxonomy): domain Eukaryota; kingdom Metazoa; phylum Chordata; class Mammalia; order Chiroptera; family Noctilionidae; genus Noctilio; species Noctilio leporinus. The sequence continues at coordinate 111,388 of PVIW01000784.1, forward strand.
AGCACCGGTCGAAGGGGACAGCTACAGGCAGCCTTCTCCACACAGGTGTTCCCTGTCTGCGGTGTTGGGACTTGAGGGAGTGGCCAGGGGGTCGAACTGTGTCCTTTCTGCCCCACGGCTGCCGTATGTCATGTTGGCAGTGCTCCGCCCCTCTGGGAGCTGCTCTGTGCCTCCTAGGTATTCCTGGCACTCAGCAGCTGCCATCGGAATTCCACAGGACCGGCCACCACGGCAGAATGAGCCACGTACGTCTGTCCCTGTACCCCTCATTAGACGATGCGCCCTTTAGTGACCGGGGTTGGGGTCCTGCTTACACACATTCCTGCCTTTTAGAGAAGCTCAGTCCCTGCTGGTCTCCACGTGGGCACGAAGGGTTTCTGTTATACTAACAAGGAGCCCTGGGGACAGGAGTAGCAGCGTGACGGGAATCGGCCGTGGAGGCCCGTGGAGTCCAGGCGCGGTCGGTGTGCGCTGACTTCGTCCTGGGGGAGTGCTGATGAAACCGGGCCTGCCTCACCCCGGGGTGGGGAGGGGGGCGGTTGCTGGCGTTTCTCTTGCTTCGTTGTCACCCGCTTGCTTGCCTTTGGGGCATTTCGTCGAAACTTCTTTGGTTTTGCTTAAGAACTTGAAAGAGCTGATGAGCCTGATGGAAAATTTGTTGTAATAACTCAGTACAGCAGCACACTTCACAAACACTGGCTAATGAGTCATCAGAGCACCCTGGGGACAGCAGAGGAGATCATAGTGGCACTAGTGTTTTTCATCTCCATTTTAGAGACTGAGAGACTGAGGCACCTGGAAGAGCCTGTGGCTTGGCTGGGAGGACTGGGAGCCGGTGGGGCAGGAGCACAGGTCTGCAGTTAGAGCTCTGTCTGCCTCTTGGCTCCTGTTGAAGCAGCTGGGTCCGAACTTAAAGTCATTTAGAAAATCACCCTGGGTTTTGTTTCTCCTTCCATCTGTTTTCACACCCTTTCCACTGATGCTGCGTCTTGGGCGTAATTCACGTCCAGAAATACAGATCTCTATCAGCAGTTTTAATTACTGCCCAGTATTCTGCTGAGAGTATATACAATAATTTACTTTAACCAGTCCCCTTGATGGACATCTAGATCATTTTCATTTTTCACCACTATAACAACTCCTCTTGAACATCCTTGACAAAGGTATTTTCTTTTGTGATTAACTTTTTTCAGGGTAAAAACCATAGAGTTGGAACTCTGCGTTAAGAAAATGGGATAGTTTTCATTGTAGGACTTCCAATCAAGATGGAGGCATCTTGATTGGAAGGTAGATACGCTTCGCCTCCTTGCAAAACCACGGAGAGAGTTACAGCTCAATCTCAAAACAGACAACACCCAGAACTGTCAGAAAATCAAACCCTACGGAAATCCGACAACCAGGGATTTAAAGAAGCCGCATTTATCCAGATGGGTAGAGGGGTGGGGACATACGGTGTGGTGCAGAAAGGGGGCAGTGGAACCGGGGGTCCCACATTCATGTGTGATGGATAAAATTGGGAGGGATACCTTGGGAGTGAACCTCTCAGCCCCAGGCCAGGTTGCACAGCTCAGTGTTCCGGCACTGGAAAGATAAATGCCCATAACTTCTGGCTGTAGAAAGTGCTAGAGGTTGGGTGGTGTAAGAAACTTCTGGATATTCAGGACTCTGTGTAAAGGACCAAAACGGTCTTAGAATGTATGCAAACTCACCCACTCTGGGATTCAGCACCAGGGCAACAGCTAGGACACCTGTCAAATACGGAGAGCTGGTAAAGTGACTGGAAACAGGGCCAGTGCCCGGCAAACCTCCAGAAACCAGGCGGTGGCACTGCCCCCTCTCTGAGCCCTCCTGCTACACAGAGCCACCAAGCAGTGAAGCAGGCTGCCCAGCCCTGGCAGTTAATTACCTAAGGCTCCCGCCACACAGTTTACAGGTGCGTTTTCTACATAGGCCACACCACTAAAATGGAGTTAAGGCAGCTCCACCAAATACACGGAAACATACCCAGGGAGGCTACAGAATTGAGGAGATAAAGAAACATGGCCTGAATGAAAAAAAAAAAACAACAAAAACAGAAAAAGAACTAAAAATAACAGAGATAACCAGCCTATCAGATGCAGCGTTCAAAACACTGGTGATGAGGATACTCAAAAAACTCATTGAGTACGGCAACACCATAAAGGAAGAAATGAAGGGTACACTAAGGGAAATAAAGAATAATCCACAGGAAGCCAACAGAGAAGAGAAGGAAGTTGGGATTCAAATAAACAATTTGGAACATAAGGAAGAAGTAAGCATTCAACCAGAACAGCAAGAAGAAAAAAGAATTAAAAAAAAATAAAAGGGATAGTATGAGACGATTCTGGGACATCTCCAGACATGCCAACATCGGAATCAGGGGTGCCAGAGCAGAAGAGGAAGAGGAAGAAATTGACATTTTATTTGAAAAAAGAATGAAAGAGCCCTGGCTGATAGTACAGTGGATAAGGTGCCAGCCTGCAAACCCAAAGGTCACAGGTTTGACTCCCCAGCCAGGGCACATAACCAGGTTGCAAACCAGGTCTCCAGTCTGGTCTGTGGCTGGAGGCAGGTGAAAGGCAACCATACATTGATGTCTCTCTCCCTCTCTGCCTCCCTCCCTTACCCTCTTTCTAGAAATAATGAAATAAAATCTTTAAAAAAAAAAAAAAAAAAAGAATGAAAGAAAACTTCTCTCTTTTGGTGAAGGAAATAGACATAGAAGCCCAGGAAGCACAGAGTCCCAAACAAGTTGGACTCAAGACTCACACCAAGACACATCATCACTAAAATGTCAAAGGTTAAAGATAAGAGAGAATCTTAAAAGCAGCAAGCGAAATGCAGAGTTCCCCACAAAGGAATTCCCATAAGACTATCAACTGATTTCGCAAAAGAAACTTTGCAGGCAAGAAAGGACTGGCAAGAATATTCAAAGTGGTGAAAAGCAGGGACCTACAGCCTAAATTACTCTATCCAGCAAAGCTATCAATTAGAATGGAAGGGCAGATAAAGTGCTTCCCAGACAAGGTAAAGCTGAAGGAATTCATCATCACTAAAGCCATTATTACATGAAATGTTAAAGGGACTTACTTAAGAAAAAGAAGATAAAAACTATGAACATTAAAATGACAAGAAATTCACAACTATCAACAAATGAATTTTTAAAAAAAACTAAACCACCAGAACAGGAATAGAATCATAGATATGGAAATTACTTGGAAGGTTATCAGCTGGCAAGGGGAAAAGGGTTAATGGGGGAAATGGTGCAGGGGTTAAGAAGCATAATTGGTAGGTACAAAGTAGACAGGGGGAAGTTTAGAACAGTATAGGAAATGGAGAAGTCAGAGAACTTACATGCATGACCCATGAGGTCTCAAGAGGGGGGATTGCTGGAGGGAAGAGGGATACTGGGAAGAAGGGAGGAGCCAAAGAGGAAAAATTGGGACAACTGTCATAGCATACTAAAATACATTTTTAAAATAGAAAAAATAGGATTGTTTCCATTTTAATCTGTACTGCTAACCTGCCCTTTAACCAGGCCCTGCCGGTGGCTGGTCTTAACCACTCTTGACCACAGCTTTAAGTCTAGGTCCGTAAGTGTGGTCTATTATAATTTCTTCCTTTTAGGCCTGGAATACCCCAAACTCAAGAGCATAGAAATATTTACCTACCTTTTTCTCTTATGCTTTTAGTTTTCTTTTATGGAATTGTTCTATTGTTAGTAGAGCAACAGGGAAATATAACTTCATTTTTTCCTTATAACACACCTGAGTGTTTTAAGCACCATTTCTCTAACAATTTATTTGTTCCCCATTCATTCCACGTGCCGCCTTTCTCCTGCACGACATTCTTCCATACACTGCTCTGTGCTCCAGGATGTCGGTTCTTATTCTTGACCTACTTATTGGTTGGTTGTTATGCTAATACTGTCATCATTGTTGCTCACTTCTTATACATGTTATCCGTTAGTGTAAGTTGTCTTCTACTTTTCTTTTTGTGTATTCCTGGCTTTTCTGGCTCTTGTATACTTCTAAACACAGTTTAGAATCAGCTTATCATGTCTCCTCCTTGATCCCACCCCACCCTAACCCATGGCCAATCAAAAATAAATTCCTGCTCTGACTAGTGTGGCTCATTGGGTTGAACATCCTCCCCACAACAAAGGTTGACAGTTCAATTCCCAGTCAGGGCTCATGTCTGGGCTGTGGGCCGGCCCCTGGCTGGGGGTGTGCGAGAGGCAACCAATTGATGTTTCTTCTGCACATGGATGTTTCTCTCCCTCTCCTTCTCCCTCCCTTCCTCTCTAAAAATAAATAAAATATTTTAAAAATAATAAAATCCTTTTGGAATTTTGATTATCGTTACATTCAACACAGCAATTACTTTGGAAAGGGATCGGCATCTTTGCAGTATGCCATCTTTCCATCGTGAATGGGTGTGTCTTTCAAGCAAAATGTTGGGTTTTTTTGTTTGTTTTTTAACTTTATTGTTGTTGTATTACATCAATCCCCTTTTAGCTCCCCTCTGTCCCCCTCCCCACCCACCCATTCCACCCAAAGTCAATCCCACCTGTTGTCCATGTAGCAAAATGTTTTTCATTGATGAAGTTTTACACAGTTCGTTCTTGCGTAATTCCTACACATTTCCTTAAATTCTAAGCATTTCGTATGTATTATGTTGCTATAGGCCCTTTATTTTTATTATATTTTCTAATTGGTCTTTGCTAATATTTAGGACAGTAGATTTTTGTGTGCTTAAAATTATCTTACTGTATTCTTTTTCGTAGTACTAATTGTTGTCATTGGTTCTCTCAGGTTTTCTCAGTAGCACATCATGTGAAAACATTATTTTCCCTTTCCAGTGTTCTGTGACTTGATTATTATTTTGGTGGGCCCTTCTAGAACAGGGTTAATTAAATCCAAGTGCTCAAGGAGGTAAAATGCGTATGATCTCACAATGTCCTTTTCTCAAAGCATTAATTTAGAAATGAAGGGCATAGGAATATGAAAGAAATGATCATAATGGTCCTTAGACTCTTGCTGTCCAAGGAACTCAGTTTTTCACCTCTTTTGGCCAGTATTTATCCTTTGGCCAAAATTATTTGACATGCTCATAAGAGCCTTGTATTAGAGGAGAACATCTGGGTTATTTTTGTTTTTCCAGACGGAAAGGCCAAAGGCAGTGGGCCTGACTTCCAAAGCCACTTGGCCAGGAGATGGATGGCTCCTCCACACTTGTCGCAGCTGATGTGAAACAGCGGGGCGGGGCGGGGCGGTCGGGCAGAAGCATCAGAACAGCTCCAACTTGCCAGCTCCCCTGCCCGCCTCCATGCAGACGGAGACCGAGCGGAAAGGGCAAGGTTTGGGCTGAAGGAGGGCGGGAAACGTGAACACTGGGGGACATCAGAAGTGACTTTATTCTGCCCAAGTAGAGAGACCTTTCTCGTCACAAGGACGAGTGTATGCAGGGCAGCTTCTGCGTTCTCAGGCTGCCACTGCGCTCGCCCGGAGACAAGTGATGGTCATTTGGTTCGCTCGGCCGGGCGGGTCAGGCGGGTGCCCTTTCCGACCCGCCGCTCCTGGTCCTCTCGCATCCTCGGCCCCGGGCGGTCCCGCTCAGACCCTGCTTTTAGATGTCTCTTCCCTACATGGAAACGGGGTAGTTCTTCATTTCTTCCAGGATCAAATCTCCCTAGCCTGGCTTTTAAATTTTTTGTTTGAACAGTTTCAAATTTACAGAAAAATTGAATGAGGCAGTAAACACCATATACATTTTATCCAATGTCTTCGTTAACATTTTGCCACGTTTGCTTTATCTGTCTCTCTTTCCACACACACACACACACACACACACACACACGCTTTTCCTGACTGTTGAAAAGTAAGTCGCAGATGTCATGACACTTCAACCCTAATTACCTCAGCGCACATCCGCTGCAGTAGGACATTCCCCTGCATAACACACCGTCCCACCTGAGACAGTGAACTGATTTCATAAAATTGCCTGACATATTCCATATTTAAACTTTCCAGTTGCCCTTACGTTTCTTTTGTACGTAGCCTGTAATCAGCGTTTCACTGCTCTCTCTCCTGGTCAAGAACTGCCCTCTTGCTCTTTCCTGCTTTACTTGTCATTGACTTTCTTGAAGTGGCCGGGTCAGTTTTAAAGACTATCACATTGTGGATCTGTCTCATTGCTTCCTCTTGATAAGAGTGAGGTAAGACATTTTTGGCAGGAATGCCTCGTAAGCACTCTGTGCACCTATGACTGCGCCGGGCAGAAGGCAAGCGGTATCAGGTTCTTTCTGCTGCGGAGGCTCCGTTCATCGTTCGGGTGATGAGGCGCCGGACCACCAGGCCTCTCTCCACGGCACAGGCACGTTTCCCGCTTGGTCGTTAACCAGGAGAGGAGCAGTGCTTTGAGATCACGGTATTTTGTCGCTCAGCAGCCGTTCATTCGGTAGTCTTAGCATTTGTTGACGATCCTTGTTTGAAGCAACTCTTTCTTTAAGGATTTAAAAGATTGTAATTTTCCAATTTTATTTTTTTTTAATCAATGTATTACTGAGTGCTTTGTGAAGAAGAGCTCTCTCATCCCCGCCTTCTCTCACTTGCTTTCCAGTGTTGCTACAAATACTCTAGTTCCGAGTGTTATCAGCCATTACTGCCAGTTTCTTTCCAATGCTCACCTTGTTCCAGGTTTGGTCAGTGGGCGCCTGCTCGGGCGGGCTCCTGGGTCCCTTGCTTTTTGGCACAGACGTTGCAGGCCTACCTTGTACTGCCTGTGCCCCAAGCCTGGGTCAGACATTGTCCCAAGCTTTCTTGCAGCGAGAAGGATGCTGAGAAGGGCTGGGCACTGGTTACACACTTTGATCCTGGGCCTGCACTGCTCCATGTCTTCTTCAGCACATAGAACACACACACACACAGACACGCTCGTGCACGTGTGTGTGCTCACACAGGCACACACAAGGTCTTGTTTATATTTACCTGCGTGATACATGTGTGTATACATACAATGCAAACTTAACATTACAGGATTTTTCTTAGGTATCTTATTTTACATTTGTTTTCCCTTAGAGTGAAAAACTGGGTTCTTAACAAGTTTGATAGATGATCACTCACTGTGTCCCAAATATAAATAAAATGGTTTTTAGATTCCAAACTAATATTATCAACAGTTCTTTGTAAAGTTTAGATTTCTTTGCATCCTTTTGTCCCTAGATTAGATCAGTAGTTCTCAGTGTGGTCCATGGAACCCTGGGGGTTCCCAAAAGTCCTCTGAGGGAGCCTGAGATCGAGGCAGTTTTCGTGCCCAGTGCTAAGACGTCATTTGCCTTTCTCACTGCGGTGACATTTGCAGGGATAGTGCAGAAGGCTTGGTAGGTAGAACTGCTGGCCTCTCGCGCGCTGCATTTTTACTGTGTGCACTTGCAGTTTCAAAAAAGCCCTTTTCACTTCAGTGTCCTTGAGGAAAGAGTAAAAATAGTGTCACTTGTGGAAGCATCTTCTTAATGTGTGGTAAGTGCTTCTGCCGTGCATGGAAGTGCAGGTCGTCCTGAGGGGTGGGCTCCTGCGACACCCAGGTGTGGGCGGACCTTGCTGCCATTTTCTTGGGTGTCATTTTTACTTGAGTGAATGACAGAGAGGCTGTGATAAGTCAGACTTCAGAATTGGGAACTTTTCTCAAAAACTGGACAAAGCCTGGTGTTTCAAGGAAAGCATGCAGTATTGGCTGTCATTAACTTTCAAATGAAATCAGAATTTTGGAAAACACGTATCTATCATCGAGAGCTAGGCAGTTTCCTGATGCTTAACAAAATTCTGATGAGAGCATGACAATATGGAGTTGGTTTTCGATAGTGTGTAAGAAGTCAGTCAAGCCCAGTGGATTGAATGCCGGCCTGTAAATGGAAAGGTCGCTGGTTTGATTCCTGGTCAGGTCATGTGCCTGGGTTGTGGGTTGGGTCCCCTGTTGGAGGCGTGTGAGAGGCAACTGAGTGATGTTTCTCCCCCTCTCTGCCTCTCTCCCTTCCCCTATCTCTAAAAACTAGAGGAAAAAAGTTAACATTAGGAAGCTCTGTATCCCTTAATGAACTTGTATTTTCTAAATTATCAATATATGATTTTACAAAATTACACATTAATAAAATATCCATTCAAAGTGCAGACTAGACCAATGGATTTTTTAAAAAAGATTTTATTTATTATTTCTCGGAGAGAGGGAAAGGGAGAGAGGAAGAGAGGGAGAGAAACATTAATGTGTGGTTGCCTTTCACCTGCCTCCAGCTACAGACCTGGCTGGAGACCTGGCTTGCAACCTGGTTATGTGCCCTGGCTGGGAATCGAACCAGCGACCTTTGGGTTCGCGGGCCAGCACCTTATCCACTGTGCCACCAGCCAGGGGTAGATCAATGGATTTTAATGGAACAAGATATGAAAGTTTATTGGTGTGGTTTCAGATACCACATTGCAACTAATTCTTAAGAAACCACCGCTTGCCTACCTTGAGTGTAAGCATCACAGAAGCATGTCCACAATTATCTGAGAAAGGTATTAAAAGTCTCCTTCCTTTTTCCACTATTTGTTTGTGCCACGCTGTGTTTTCTTCATTTGCTTGAACCGAAGCAGCTCAGCACAGCACAGCGGATTGGATACAGGGCAGGTCTGAGGATCCAGTGTCTTCCATTAAGCTAGATAGAAAAAGAGATCTTCAGGAAATTTAAATTGTGCTACTCTTCTCACTAATTACCTTTTCTTTTGGAAACTAGTTATTTTTTAATAAAAGTGTTATTCATACTAACACATAATTTATTAGTTTTTAATGAATCAATGTTTTAAAACGTCTTTGTTTTGGCTTCCATAGAAGTAGCAATGTATACCATCTTCACTAACAAAAGTTCTTTAGGACCTTTCATACTTTCTGAGAGTGTAAAGGGGTCTAGAGACCAACATGTCCGAGAACCATAGTCTTACGTAAACAAGGGTCTTCCCTGCTTCCCGCAACGCTGGCACCAGAGCGCCCAGTTCCGCCACCCTCCTGCCTTGTGTGCTGTTGTGGGGCTGTTCTCTGCAGTCTAGGGCCACGTAGATTTCCCACCCCGCAGGTCATTGTTACTGCTTTCTGCAGTCTGTATGTATTTGCATTTGCTCTTTCCTTTGCTACTTACACCTTCCTGTAGGCCTGTGCTTCCGTGTAGGGTCATTGTCCTTCTGCCTGGTACAGGCCTTCAGTCTCTCCGTTAGTGCAGATGTGCTGGTGATGAACCCACTGATTTTGTTTGTGGGACGTTGACCGCATTTTTCTTTACTTTTTAAAAGGCTTTTTAAAACTCTGAAGTTATTCTATTAACAATAATATTACCCAATAAGTAATATTTTTGAAAAATAAGTTGCAGGAGTAGTTCCTTATGGCTTTCACCCAAATTCGTGAAATCTGGACATTTACTTCATCCTGTATACTTTCTTTCTTCCCTCCCCCACTTTTCCCTCTTTTGCTCTTTCTCTCCCTCATATACTGTACATACCCATATGCTACACACGGGTGTGTGTGGGTACGTCTACAAATCTAGAAAATAACTTTTTGATAATACATCATCTATATGCTGCGTGTTCACCACCCCATGTCAAGTCTCCTTCCATCATCATTTTTCTCCTCATACCCTTTTCCATCTCCCCCACCTTCCTTTCCCGCTGTCAAGAAAACAATTTGGTAAAATCCTGTTACGTCATCTATAGATCTTGTTCAGATTTAGTCAGTTATCCCTGTAATGTCCTTTATAGCAGAAAAAAATCATTTTTTTCTAGTCCACGACCACAAGTTACGACTGTGTCTCTTTGGAACAGTGTTCTTTAGGCTTTCTTTGCCTTTTATGACCGTGGCATTTTTGTAGGTTATGTAGGTTGGTTTTGTACCCTGTACCTGAATTTGGGTTTGCCTGCTTTCCCCTCATGGCCAGATTTCGTTCTCGCAGATTCGTGGTGTTCTCAGAGTATTTTCCCTTAGTAATTAATAAGTATCTTTCGAGGAGATGCTTTGAGACTATGTAGATGTCTTATTTTCATCCATTTTTATCCACGGTTTTTAGCATCCATCAGTGACTTTAGTATAAGGCTTGCTGAATCCCCATAATGGCTGCTTCACGTCACTTGTTCTGAGGGTTTCTAAATGGTGATTCTTAATCCTCTTATTTTTGAAGCATAATCATTTGCCACACAGCAATGTTTCGGTCAGCGACAGAGCATAGATACGATCTGATGGAAGTACCATAAGGTTACAATACAGCTGGACAATTCCCATTGCCTGGTAGTGCAGCCCATGACTTGAGGGGACGGGCCGAGTCTGAGGTGGTGGCAAAGGTCAGCAGGGCTGCGGTTGAGCTGGCCACCGACTTCAGCCCAGGCCGGTGAGGGTGCCCGCAGGCACTCCGAGAGGTGGCCCCGGAGAACCGGCTGCGCTGCTGGACCTGGAACAGAAATGCATCGCTGAAGCAGCGGCAGAGAAGAGGAAACTGCAGGAGAAGGAAAAGAAGAAGAACCCCCGAGAAAATTTGCAGTCATGGGGGTAGAAAAAACTTTTTCAGACCTCACCAGCACCTTAAAAGCCTGAACACACAAACCTCAGCCCTGAAAGGTTTTCACCAACAGCGAGGAACGTTCGAGATGCAGCGCCTGCATACAAGGAAACCTCGGATGAAAGCACCCAGGGACCACTTGGACCACTGGATATATTTCCGAAAGGGTGGCACTCCTGGGAGGGACCTCAGGGGGGTCCTTGAGGGGGTTCCAGCAGAAGGCCCTGCTGTAGGCGACAACAGCTCCGTGCACTGTAGGAAAGTTTCTTCTACTCAGATCTTTAATGTATAATAAACAGTAATTATTTTCCCCTACCATTCTGCTCTTGTCTCTTAGGTACGTCTTTTATTTTTTTCTGAGATATTATTTTTGTTCTTTCCTAAATAGTTTGTTTTCTCTTAGGTTTTAAAAAATTAAGTGTTGAGAGCTCTGATTTTCATTTTTGAAGTTTCCCTCAAACATTTGGTGATCCCTGGCTGTCTGTTATCCAAGAGAGAGGCCCTAAAACCTGATTGGAAAGTCTGTGGGCATGAGTTCTTTTTGACATGTTAGTTAATGGAGGATGAATTAAAATCAGAACCAAGCTGCCATGTCCAGCTGGAAGTTGCCTTGAAGGGACTTTGAAGAGCAATCTTGACTCTACGAAAATTTCCTGTGTACGTGCGTAGCTTTAGAATCTTTTGACGAAGATGTAATCCCATTTTGTGTTCAAGGTATTAGCAGTAATTGCTACTGGATGGAGAGCTTATTTTTCTCATCTGGCTCCTTTTAGCTTTTCGCTATTAAAATGGTTGCTTTCAGTTTTCGACTATTGTTTTCATAATCTGAAAAGTATCAGAAGAAGTGAGATTTCTTCATTCTCCTTTCCTCAGCGACCATCGATCTGGGAGAAATGGAAGCGGAACCTGGAGCTTTCAGTGAACTCAGTGCAGTCAAGAGTCTAGATATGGGACACAAGTTAAAGAGCGTTTACTTAGCTGTTTCCTCAGGTCAAGGATTTTCTGAAATGAAGGGCTGACAAACTCAAGTTGTTCAACTGCTCACCAGGTTCCATGAGGGAGGAATATCTTTTTTTGTTCACTGATCTATCTATACCTCCAGCACAACGTCTGACTTAGTAGGCTCTCTATAATTACATGTCGATAAGTAAATAAATTGAACAGTTATCAGCCACTGCTCCAAGAAAAATGGCAAGGAGGTCATCAAGATACTCATGTGAGAAAATCAGTTTTGACCCTTAGCTCACAGCATACCCAAACAAGGATGGTAAATCTATATAGCATGGGAAAACATAGCAGAGTATCTTCTGGACCTTGGTGTAGGAAAATATTTCTTAATTAGGGTATAAAACCACTATCGTAAAAGAAAAAACTATCAAAACTAAGAGCTGTTCACGGAAAGTTAACAGTAAGAGAACAAGTCATATACTGGAGGGACACGTTCATGATGTGTGTGTACCTGACAGAGGTCTTGTGTCTAGAATACATAACTCCTATAAATCAATAAGAAAAAAGTCAACCTAACTTTTAAAAAGTGTATGAAAGACTTAAACAGGCATTTTCGTCAAAGAGCATTTCCAAATGATTAGTGAACATATAAAAAGATGCCTAGCATAATTACTCATCAGGGTAATATAATTTGAAGTCACTGTAAGTCACTGTTACATAGACCCCAGAATGGTTAAAATTAAGGGCCGAGAATACCAAGTGTTGGCACAAATGTAGAACAGCTGTAGTGCCCATACACTGCTGGTGGGAGTGCAATTTGAAAAAAACTGTTATTTTCCACTACAATTAAATACATGGTTTGTTTTGTGACCCAGCAATTCCATTACTAGGTACAGACCCAAAAGAAATGAGTACATATATCCATGAAAAGATGTGTAAAAGAATGTATATAGCAAGTTTATTAATTTTTTAAATCCCAAACCTGGAGAGGAAATGTCCATCAATAGAAGAATGGGTAATTCATGGGATAGACATACAATGGAATATTGCATAGGGAAAAAGGTAAACTACTGGTCTATGCCACTTCATGGATGACTCTTAAAGAATTCTCTCATAGAATCCAGATATAAAAGAATATGTACAACTCTATAAAGTTCAAGAATAGATAAAACTAGTGTTGAAGGTCAGAGTCCTAGTGGCTACCTGGAGGAGGTTTAGATGGGAAGGGCTTGCCTTGCGCAGGACTGGACAGTGTTCCGGACCTCAGCCTGAGTGTGATTACAGTGTATGCACATGTACAAATTCTTCAAGCTGTAAACTTAAAATGAACTATGTACGTTGTGTCTCAACTTTTAAAATTATGGCCCCTCTTTATTAGACTAGAAGAATGTAAAATTAGAACTTTTAAGAGACAATCACAGGGAAGAAAATAGATCAGATCAGCAATGGTTTGGAAGGAGGCAGGGAAACCCTGTAAATTCGAGGCAGTGAACAAGAATAAATATTCATGGAATTAAAAAAAAATTATGCTAAAAGACCGATTCCCAGACTCAGTACAATCTGAGGAAAAAGCAAAGGCCAGTTCTGTGCTGTTTACAGGAGACCTACCTAAAACGGAACAACTCAGGAAAGTTGAAGCCATGGGATGGGCAAGATTTGAGAGCAAGTGCAAACCAAGGGAAACAGAGTTGTCAGCATAAACTAGGCAGATTAGAAAACATGAAAAAGAGCAGTCAGTTTACGCCATTACAAAGGTCACTCCACATAGAAGGCAATAATTGTGACTTTACACAGTTAAAGATATTTTGTCAAAGTATACGAAGCAAATGCTATTAAAAATAAAAATTTAGCCCTGGCTGGTGGCTCAGTGGATAAGGCGCCAGCCTGCGAACCCAAAGGTTGCTGGTTCAATTCCCAGCCAGGGCACGTAACCAGGTTGCAAGTCAGATCTCCAGCAGCCAGGTCCGTAGTTGGAGGCAGGTGAAAGGCAACCACACATTGATGTTTCTCTCCCTCTCTGCCTCTTTCCCTTCCTCTCTGAAAAATAATAAAAATCTTTAAAAATAAATTTAGGCCCTGGCTGGTGGCACAGTGGCTAAGGCGCCGGCCTGCGAACCCAAAGGTTGCTGGTTCAATTCCCAGCCAGGGCACATAACCAGATTGCAAACCAGGTCTCCAGTCAGGTCTGTGGCTGGAGGCAGGTGAAAGGCAACCATACGTTGATGTCTTTCTCCCTCTCTGCCTCTCTCCCTACCCCTCTCTTTAAAAATAATAAATAAATCTTTAAAAAATAAATAAAATGAAGTAAAAATAAATTTAAAAAAATTTTAAGCCATTTAGTTGGAGATATTACATACCTCAGAATTTAATAAACCAAAAGGCAAAAATTTAAAGTGAAATCACTGGATAACATAATAAGTAAACTTGCTTTATGTGTGTGTGTGTGTGTGTGTGTGTATATATATATATATATATATATATATATATATATATGTGTGTGTGTGTGTGTGTGTGATTTTATACACATAAAACAGGAGCATTAAAATGTTTCAGTATCTATGATACATTTTTACAATGTTGTATAAATTGGTCACCAAGAAATACTCAAAGTCCAAAAAGCAGAGGTCATGAAGCCCCTTTTTTCTCTCCATAAAGCAATAAAATTAAAGTTTACAATAAGAAGCCCTGTGAAAAATTTTTGGCTACTTGGGGAATGTAAAACCTTCTCCACAATTCCTTCCATCTAGTTAGTTTGGCTGTTTGCTTTTCTTCAGGCTTCTTGCCATGGGTACCTAATTTTCTTATTTTTTGCATAGAGGAATTATTTTTTAAAATGGCAAATAGTGCGGCCTGGTACTTTCTCGAAATAGATGCCTGCAATGAGGAGGTATTGAATGACAGGCTATGATCTTCTTGTACAAAGCAGTGGTTTTCCAAGTAGTCAGACCGGGTTCTTCACCAGGGTAAGAGTGCTGCTAACTGAGTCTGGTCCCTATAAAACCACCATGACAGCGTCAGGGCACTTTCTGAGGTGGATTCAATTTGCATTTATTTGACTAATAACACAGTCAGACTTTTAAAATATGTTTATTTCTTCTCAGAAATGTTTATTCAATTCTTTATTTTCTACTGGGATATTAGTGCTTTACTTATTGATCTTTAAATGCCCTTTACATATTAAGAATATTAATTCTTTGTCATGTTTGCAAACGTTTCCCCCTTTGTTCCCTGCCTTTTATGTTTTTAATATATAAAAGTGATTATTTCTCATAATCAGATCTATCAATCTTATGATATTTTCTCTGTTATTTTTATGAGAGAGATTCCTTTCTCATAATTATTAAATAATAATAATTACAGTAACAACGGTAGCAACAGCTCACATTTGTTGAGGGCTGATTATGTGTCATACAAGGAGCTCAGGGCCCTTATTTTATTTAATCACAAAAATTCTATGAGGTAGGTATTTCTTTGTTATTTTTTGCCTTTGAGAGAAAAAATAAGGGAAAGAGGTTTAGTAGTTTGTCCACAAACACCAAAACAGCGTGATAAGTTAAATACTCACCCATATATTTATTTTAATTTAATCTTCATTGTATTTTATTTCCATTGCTATTTAGTCCCCTGACACCCCTCCCCCCAGCAGTCACCACACCGTGGTCCATGTCTGTGAAACATTTTCCTTTTCTGCTCAATTTCTGCACCCCCTAATCTCCTCACCCTAGGCATCATGTGCTCTCCGTCTATGAGTCTGTATCTGTTTCGTTTGTTAGTTCAGTTTGTGTACTGGGTTCCACGTATGAAATCATATGGTATTTGTCTTTCTCTCACGGGCCTATTTCACTTAACATAATGTTTTCCAGGTCCATCCATACTGTTGCAAAGGGTAAAGTTTTCTTTTTTATAGCTGAGTAGAATTCCATTGTGTAAATGTCCCATAGTTTTATCCGCTCATCTACTGGTGGACACTTAGGCTGCTTCCATATCTTGGCAATTGTAAATAACACTGCAATGAACATGACGGTGCTTGCGTTCTATTGAATTAGTGTTTTGGGTTCTTTCGGATATATTCCCGGAAGTGGGATTGCTGGGTCAAAAGTCAGATCCCACCGCTGGCTGGTGGCACAATGGATAAGGTGCTGCGCTGTAAACCCAAATGTCGCTGGTTCAATTCCCAGCCAGGGCACATAACCAAGTTGCAAGCCAGGTGTCCAGCCAGGTCTGTAGCTGGAGGCAGGTGAAAGGCAACCATACATGGATGTCTCTCTCCCTTTCTACCTCTCTCCCTTTCCCATTAAAGATTTTAATGAATAAAATCTTTAAAAAAACAAAACATCAAATTACTCAGGTAACTCAGTCCCACGACACTGCAGATATGGTGCCCTGCAACTTCTGGATTTCCCCAAAACTAAACTCACCTTTGAAACGGAGGAGTTTTCAGACTGTTGATGAGGTTCAGGAAGCTGTAACAGGATAGCAATTCGGAGAACTGTGTGAGCTCTCCCGAAATACCTACTCTGAAGGGGGCTGAGGCATCGTTGTCCTACGTATAATGTTTATTGTATCTTCTTCAATAAATGTCTCTATTTTTCATAAAAAAAGAGAAAGATCCATTTTTAGTTTATTGAGTTATCTCCATGCTGCATGGTGCACAGTGGCTGCACCCATTTGCACTCCCACCGGCAGTGCAAAAGGGCTCCCCTTTCTCCACATCCTCACCAGCACTTGTCGTTTGTTGATTTATTGATGATAGCCATTCTGACAGGTGTGAGATGATATCTCATTGTGACTTTAATTTGCATTGCTCCGGTGATCGGTGACATTGAGCATCTTTTCGTATGTCTGTTGGCCATCTGTGTGTCCTCTTTGGAGAAGTGTCTATTCAGGTCCTTTGCCCATTTTTTGATTGGGTCATTTGATTTTGGGTGCTGAATTCTGTAAGTACTTTATAAATTTTGGATATTAACCCCTTATCACATGTATCAGCAAGTATGTTCTCCTACTCTGTGAGTTGTCTTTTTATTTTGTTGATGATGTCCTTTGCTGTGCAAATACTTTAACTTGATGTGGTCCCATTTGTTTGTTTATTTTGTTTACCATGCCTAGGGAGATACATTCGATAAAACATTTCCACAAGGAATGCCCAAGATTTTGTTGCCTGTACTTTCTTCTAGGATTTGTATGGTTTCTACTCTAACATTTCAGACTTGATCCATTTTGAATTTATTCCTGTGTGTAGTGTAAGAAGGTGGTCTAGCTTCATTTTTCAGCATGTATCTGTCCAGTTTTCCCAGCACCATTTATTGAATAAACTGTCCTTAGCCCATTGTATATGCTTTCTTCCTCGGTCAAATATTAATTGACTATAAATGTATGGGTTTGTTTCTGGGGTCTGTTCTGTTCCACTGATCTAAGTGTCCGGTCTTACGTGTCCAGCACCAGGCTCTTGTGATTGATACTGTGATTGATATTGGAGAACACGGTCCCTCCAACTCCGCTCTGTCTCAGGATCGCTGTTGCTGTGCGGGGCCTCCTGTGGTTCTATAGGAAGTTTTGAGATCGTCTGGGTCTGTGAAATACATCATTGGAATCTTGACAGGAATTGCGTCAAATCTATGGATTGCTTTTTCTAAAACTGCCTTTTAAATAGACAAGTAATTTTTCCCCATTTGTTTTACTTCCTTTATTATATATTACATTTCAATATATTAGTCCTTTTCAAGAATATCTGTTAACCTATATACACTTATATAAGTGCCTTAGTGTTTTATTGCTTTATCTTTCTCATCAGTTTTAATATGTACAATAACAAGGCTCATTTCTTCATTCTTTTAAAAATATTTCGGGTTAGAGTCTAGCTTTCAGTAATGATTGAGTATCTTGTATCAGCATAACATTCCCACCAATAACAACATAAATTCTGGATGCAATATTTCAGAAACATTGAAGGCACAGGAGAGTGACTAGAAGCAGGCAGAACTTGAGTGGATTTGATTTTTGAGAGAAGGACCACTCTGAGCGACAGCCAACTAACTGTATACCCCTTTTTCCTTGAGACACTCCCCAGCTGAGCAAACAGAGCTCTAGCCAAGGCTGCTAGCACATTGGCCTCAGGAGCTGGGGGCTGGGTTTCGAAGATGCCAGAGTGACCGGAACCTGAGGATGGATATTCCAGGACGAGAGCCTTGGAGGGGGTAACCTCAAACTTTGCAGGTAAACACCCCTCTGTTCGAGGCTAAGTCCTGAACTACTTTGCACAAAGTAGGTACCGCTGAGTCCGGCAGAGACTTCGGCAGCCACTTTCTATAGGAAAGGCATAGTTCAGAGTTCAAGTCTAACCAAGCTAGAGGGGTTTTCGTAAACTCTTCGGAGTTTCCTTTGAAACCTCACAAAGGCCACCCCTTAGAAGCAAACACTACATCCTAGGACTGCAGCATTTCCCCTAGGGGTAAGCACAAAGCCGAAACAGGTAAGCGTGCCTGCCACTGTCCAGGTGATATGCTGGTCATTAAAGGAGACGTGATTCTTCAGAAGGAGAAAATCCCAAGTTTCCCCAGCCTATCCAGTACAAAATAAAAACTTACTAGACATATGAAGATGAAGAAACAGGGACCTGTGACCATACTGAAGTAAAATGTCAATCAATAGAGTTAGTCTCATGGACAAAAAATAACTTTAAAATAATATGAGGGGCCCTGGCTGGTGGCAAAGTGGATAAGGTGCTGGCCTGCAAACCCAAAGGTTGCTGGTTTGATTTCCAGCCAGGGCACATAACCAGGTTGCAAGCCAGGTCTCCAGCCAGGTCCATAGCCGGAGGCAGGTGAAAGGCAACCATACATTCATCTCTTTCTCTCGTTCTCTGCCTCTCTCCCTTCCCCTCTCTCTGAAAGTAATAAAATCTTTAAAAAAAAAAAAAAAGAAAAGAAAGAAAAAATAAATAAAAAAATTCAGCTGATCTTTAAAAAGAACTGTTGCTTTAAAAAATACCTGTTAAGCCCCAGCTGGTGGCTCAGTGGATAAGGCGCTGGCCTGCGAACCCAAAGGTTACTGGTTCAATTCCCAGCCAGGGCACATAACCAGGTCTCCAGCCAGGTCCGTAGCTGGAGGCAGGTGTAAGGCAACCATACATTGATGTTTCTCTCCCTCTCTGCCTCTCTCCCTTCCCCTCTCTCTGAAAAATAATACATAAAATCTTTAAAATAATTTTTTGTTTCTAAAAAATGCTAACCATCCTGTGAGCCTTCAGCGAGTAGTAACCTTTGTGCCGGTGAAGGGTCTTACCTTCCATTTGTAAAAAATTGCAAATTATCTGTGAAGCACAACGAAGCAAAGAGCAATAAATGAGGCTTGCCTTTAAAAATAAATAATAAACAAACCTGTCAACCTAGAATTCTATACACAGTGAAAATATTCATCGATCTTCAAGAAGTAAAGATATTTTTTGATAAAAGCTCAGAGAAGTTGTTAGCAGACATGCCTTATAATAAGTATCAATGAAGATCTTCATAGTGAAGAGAAAATAATATCAAATAGAAGTTTGAATCTCCAGAAGAAGTAAAAAGCACAGGGAATATTACAAATGTGGGTAAATATAAAATGCTATCTTAATTTTTAGTCTTAAATTCTGTAAAAGCCAGTTATCTATAGCAATAATATGATATTGTTGGATTTATAACATACACACACGTAGATATATATATATATGTATATGTATATGTATATGTGATGCCATTCGAACGTAGGACAAAAGTTAGAAGAGTGTAAATAAACTTATTGTTGTCTGTTAATGAAATGCATTAATACATACAATATGGCACATGTAATAATATGCATCATACTAAGAGTCTTAATATGTGAAGTGGTATCCTATTAATTCGGAATAGAATCCGGTAAGTTAAGGATACATATGAGGTCTGTCTGGAAAAAGTCCGGCTGTTGCCGACATAATGAGAATGGTTTGAGCCACATTGATGTAACCTGGCAGCCAAGGAGAATGGACCAGAATACGCACGTGTGGACAACGACAACCTCACTGTGTCAGCCAGTGGGAGCAGGAGACTGTTGAGTAAGCATGTGTCCGGTGTGGCTGTCACACTCCAAGTGACTGAGCAAGTTGGGCAGCGAATCTGCCCAAATTTTGCATGAAGCTTGAACTTTCCTTGGTAGAAACTATTGGGATGACTGGTGATGGGCAACTTCATCATGGCAGCCTGGCCGCTCATTCATCTTGTCTCATGCAGAGGTTTTTGGTGAAACATCAGATGACAATTCCTGGTGACCCAGCCCCATTACAGCCCAGATTTGGCACCCTGTGACTTCTGGCTTTTCCCAAAATTTAAAATCACCTTGGAAAGGGAAGAGATTTCAGACTGTCCATGAGATTCAGGAACATAGGACGGGGCAGCTGATGGCGATGGGGAGAACTGTGTGAGGTCCCACGGGACCTGCTTTGAAGGGGACAGAGGTGTCATTGTCCTGTGTACAGTGTTTTTTGGGTCTTCTCCAGTAAATGCCTCTAGTTTTCATAGTACATGGCTGGATACTTTAGGGACAGCCCTTGTAATATAATCCCAGGAGGAGCTAATTTTTAAAGAAGTGTATCTAAAAAGACTAGTGGAGGAGACAGTGAACTACCAAGCATTCCTTATTATTCTTACTTGTGCTTTCTTAAGTGTTCATATAAGATAAATTTTCAGAGCTTTTGAGAAAATAATTGGGATCTTTATTTGAATTGTAGCAAACTTTTAATTTGAACAGCCTTTTTATTTCATTACCCTTATGATTCTTTTGTGTGGTTTTTTTTTTACGATTTTATTTATTATTTTTAGAGAGAGAGGGAGAGAGACATCAAAGTATGGTTGCCTTTCACCTGCCTCCAGCTGGGGACCTGGCTTGCAACCTGGTTATGTGCCCTGGTTGGGAATAGAACCAGTGACCTTTGGGTTCCAAGGCTGGTGCCTATCCACTGAGCCACCAGCCAGGGCTGGTTCTTTTTTGGAAGGGTTTCTTTATATAGCTGTAACATACTTTTTAAGATTATTCATAGTAATTTTATTTGTTTTGTTTTATTCTTCAGTTACAGTTCACATTCAGTACTACTCTGTATTAGTTTTAGATGTACAGCATAGCAGTTAGAAAATCATGTACTTTACAGAATGGTTCCCCAGATATTTCAATTACCCACCTGGCCCCTTACATAATTATAATATTGACTATACTCCCGGTGTTATACTTGACACTTTTTTGACTGTTTTCTAACTACCAATACATACTTTTCAATCCCTTCTCAATCCTTTTACGATTAGGCCTTCCAACCCTCCACCCTTTGACAACTGTCAGTCTGTTCTCATTATCTGAGTATGTTTCTATTTTATTCATTTTATTCTTTAGTGTCTACATATAAGCGAAATCATGGTATTTGTCTTTGTCTGAAGTCAGACAGTAATTTTCTTGTGGCTACTATGAATTTCTTTTCATTTTATTTTTAATTACTTACTGCTAGTGCATAAGAATGCTGCTGAATTTTAAAATTGTATAAATATAGCTACCTCATTACACTTTCTTATGACTATATTGACTTTTTAAAATATCATTATTTAGTCAATTATTGTGTGATTTTTCCAACCCTTAGACATTATTTTTTTTTCCTGCTTTATTGCATGGGATGGAACTTCAAAAATCATGTTAAATGTCTAAACAAATTCTCAGTGATTGCCCACTACCAGGTAGTCAGGTGCCAGAGGAGACCCTGTGCCAGGGACAGGCTGGTAGTGGGCTGGGGGGACCTGCTGTGGGGCAGGACGTCAGGGGCAGAAGCTGGAGCAGGAAGGCGGGGCAGGGCAGAGGGAAGCTTGCCTCAGCACAGGGCGATGCATGGGAACCGTTGGTACAATTATGTCGAGGCCCCTTGGGGGTTCTAAAGAGATGTTGGAGGGACAAAGAAAGGCCAAGAAGGTGGGACTCTGCTGGTTCCCAAAGCCCAAGCAGCACTCCTTGCGCTCTGCAGATGGGGTTTCTGTTTATTTTTCTCTACCCAGTTTTGTTGAGCCAGCTGCCAGGAGCGATTAAGTGCTGTTCTAGGTACTGTGAAGGCAGCCGTGAATAAAATAGCCCCACACCCCTGCCTTCCTGGAGCTTACATTCTAACGTGGGGAGGAAGGGAGACAGCAGACGCAGAATAACATGTGAACATGGCGTTAGTAGAGTGAGAGAATAGTTCCTGGAAGGTTGTCATTTTAAATGAAATGGTCTGGAAACACCCCGCTATGTGGCATTTAAGCAAAAAACTTGAAGAAAATGAGGAAGCAAGCCGTGCAGGGTCCCGGGGAGAAAGGGTTCCAGGAAAAGGGGACTGCCCCTGCCGCAGCCTGAGGAGGGAGCCTGGCTGGCAAATTCTAGGAAGAGAAAGGGACCCAGTGAGTAGAAGGTGGGTCGTAGAAACACTCATGGGGTTTTCAGCTGGAAGGATTGTGACCCTGCATGAGCACACACACATGCAGGAAGGACCATTATCTCTATGTAATAATACAGCATCTTTGTTGTGGGGTTTAACATGTGTGACAAAGGTGGAGGGATGGAGTGAAAGTGCTCTAAGTGCTAAAATTGTGGGCTAATCGGTAAAATCTCTCATTTACATAAAACTAGTATGACAAGGGTGGACTGCGACCTCCAGGGTATTGGTTCTCAAACAGTTTAGTCTCAGGACTTCATTCTCAGCAATGGAAGACCCTGAACTAGGCAAAGTGTGCAATCGTGACCGATGCGGGCAGGATCCATCCGCGAGCGCTGAGGCGAGAGGCGGAGGGTTGAAGAGAGTGGCAGTTCCCTCCAAGCTCTCTCGTAACTACAGAAGGCGAGTTAGGGACCTCACCGTGAGAAATCCAGCAGAAACCGCCTTGACTGCAAGCAGGCAAAGGGAAAGCCTGAGTACAAGTGTAAGCAACAAGAGGGAAGAGAGCAAAAGGAAAACAAATTTTAAGAGGAGAGTTATCAAGCCCAAAATTTCAGTATTTACAATACATGTAAATAGACTACAGTAAAAACAGAGTTTGTCAAGATTAGATAAAAAACCAAAACAAGCCCTGGCTGGTGGCACAGTGGATAAAGTACCGGCCTGCGAACCCAAGGGTCACTGGTTCAATTCCCAGCCAGGGCACATAACCAGGTTGCAAGCCAGGCTTCCAGCCAGCTCCGTAGCTGGAGGCAGGTGAAAAAAGCAACCATACACTGATGTCTCTCCTACTCTCCCTTCCCCTCTCTCTAAAAATAATAAAACAATATCTTTTAAAAAAAAGAACAAACAAAATTAAGCCCAATTTAGTGTTGCTTTCACCAAGTACACCTTTAATGAAAAGACACAGAATGGAAGGAATGTGATAGAAAAGGTACCATGCAAACATTAACTAAAAGAAACTGTTCTCACATCAGAAGAGGTAGACTTGGATGTGGAGTGGAAACTACACTCAGAGTGGTCAGTCATGGAAAGGTTGGACAGACCTTCAATATACATAAAGCAAAATTGGATAGAACTGAAAAGAGAACCAGATGAATCTATCATAATGGAAATTTTTAAAATACCTTTCTTGGTAATTGGTACAGATGACATTCTAACAATAGTTAACAAACTTACCCTATTTTCTACAGATATAAATATATATATATATATATATATATATATATATAGGGTGAGCACTGCATAAAACGGTCACTGTGTTGTACACCTAAAACTAATGTAATACTGTATGTCAGTAATTGAAGAAATGTTTTACATTTTAAAAATTAGTGTATTTTTAAATGAGTATGTATATACACGCATGTGACACTACGCAGTAAAGACAGTGAACAAAAAGGATTCGTCATCAGAGAAATGCCAGGTCGAATTGGAATGCGTTACCTCGCCCTGCCTTCAGAAGGGCTGCAGCTGGACAGCAGGGCTCACGTCCCCGCTGGTGTGAGGGGGAGGTGGTGTCAGCACTGCGGAAGCTGCTGCGGGGTCCATAAGGCTGAGGACCCCGACTCCAGTTGACCTGGTGGCTCCCTCCGTGGATCTGTAAGAACTCGGGTGGCGGCAGCCCTGTTGGTAGCTGGTCCCAGGCTGGGAACCATCCGCGGTGGCCCCACGCGATGGCGTAGTGTGGTCTCTCGCCGTGGCAGGATCCTGTGCAGCAGTTAGGGTGAGCAGACCATGGCTGCAGCACCCGCGTGGGTGAGCATCCCACATGCACTCCCACGCCACAGAAGCCCTTGTAAAGGAATGCATTCTGTGTTACTCCCTTCAGGTGAAGATGGGAAATAAGCAGAATTCCCTGTGGTGGTAGAAGTTAAGGGAGAGACACGAGGAATGCTTCTGGAGCCTGTTAGTCCATTTTTTTGTTTTACCTGGTGACAGTTACATGGCTGTTTTCACTGTGAAAATTCATTAAGCTGTCCACCGAAGATGGGCTCGCTTCTCTGTGTATTGAACACCAATGCAGGTTTACTTAAAACTGCAGTGAGACCCTTCTTTACCTTCCAGAGCAACAGAGGTTCAAAGCTGGGTAGCATCACAGCAGCATGCAGGCAAGGGCGCGGGACAGAGCCACCCACTGGTGGGGCAGCCCAGGCATGCGCCCCAACCAGGAACCAAACCTGCGACCATTTGGTCAATTCAAAGTCATGCCAGCCGGGGCCAGGTCTTTGATTTACATCAGATGGTGTGGTTGGCTTCCCAAATGATGGGTGCCAGGAGGTGCCGGGGAAGGTGCCCTGTGGCAGGGCGCTTGGGCCACATGGGGTGTGGGAATGGATGAGGTGATGAGCCCTTGGTAAACTCAGCCCCTCTCCATCGTGAATGAAATGGATGGTGGGCCTCCCCCATTTCCCTCCCTCCCTCCCTCTCCTTCTGAGCGCTCCAAGTCATTCAGATTAAGTTAACAGTGATGCAACCCTATTGCCTCCTTTTGTTCTTTTTAAAAAGTGTAATTGAGATCATGCTATGAATATAACATCTGCTTTTTATGTCTTAATGTATCAAAAGCATTTCCCATGTCATCAGAAATTGTTCATTATGACTGAATGTTTGAATATTATTACATTATTGGAATATGTCATAACTTGCTTAATCGTACCTCTTTGGACATTTATGTTATTTAAATTTTTGCTATTGTTAAAAATTTAGAGATGAACCATCTTTGTACATTATAGTACATGACTTTATTGTTTCTCAGATGTAAAACTTGAGTCAAAGGGTGTGAACAATTTTAGATACTCTTGAGATTGTGGCACGTTGACTTCCAGAAGTTTCTCAGTTTGCACTCCCTTGGCCCCCTGACCTGCCACTTTTAATTTGAAAAAATTCGTCTCAATAACTTTAGGGACATGAGTGCATGAGGTGCTGGAAGCCGCAGTTGGGTGGAGCGGAGGCCTGGGCGGGGAGGGCCTGTCCGTGCTCCACTCCCCAGCCCCAGACACTGGAGCCTGAGAGACGAGGCTGCGTCCTCACCCGCGCCTCGGGGAATCAGGTCCTGCGTTTCGTCACCGCTGCCAGCTGCGCCGGGGGTGTTGAGCACGGCCCACGCACCTCAGCAGGCCAGTGTGGGGCAAGCGTTGGCATTCAAGTAATTAAACATGCGAAAAGCTCCTGAAACGTCCTTTGATACTGGTTTCATCAGTTTTGGCTGTTATCTCTGGGTGGAGAGTGGAAATATGGCGTTTTTATTTTCTCTGCATTTTTCTTTACATCCCATGTTTTTTTTTGCGGTTGTGCTTTTTTTCTCATCAATGATTTCATCTCATTGCAGACCATATATCTCTATATTATATCAGATTGTATGTATTGTCGTACAAGATACCCCAAACGCTCATCCAGCGTAAGAAATTGGGGATGAGGTCTGAGGAAAGCTACCATTTAGTGGGTCGGGAAGCTGAGGTCTTGGCTCTCACGTGGCCAGGCAGAGTAAGCACTCAGATATTCATGGATTTGGTTGAGCAGTAAATGTGTAGCTCTCATGAACAAGATTGACCAAAGCAACCATACCAGGTTCATTCTGGCTTCACAAACAGGTGACAAGGTAATTTATGTATTGAACATAGCATGTTTTAATGTGTTCATATCAGGTTAACATGAGGACTTAAAACATGGTACTTTAAAACTTTAGGAAGTAATTTGAATACCAAATAGTAAACCTTCTGATCGCATAGTTAAGATTCAAGCTGTAAAAGAAAACCCAAGATGAATCTCAAACATTCAGAACAGCCCACTAAGTGACCAAAGAGTGCCCTGGTGCATTGAACGCTGGTGGTGGGGTTTTCTTTCTTTTTTAAAATTTTATTTTAAAAGATTTTATTCATTATTTTTAGAGAGAAGGGCAGGGAGGGAGGGAGGAAGAGAGAGAAGCATCCATGTGTGATTGCCTTTCACCTGCCTCCAGCTGGGGACTTGGCTGGAGACCTGGCTTACAACCTTGGTATGTGCCCTGGCTGGGGAAATCGAACTGGTGACCTTTGGACTTGCAGGGCGGTGCCTTATCCACTGTGCCACCAGCCAGGGCTACAGATGCCTGCCTATTAAAACACCCTTTTAGAAAGGCCGCCTTGGACATGGCTGCTGTTTGTTACAGCCACAACAGGTTAAGCAAGAAAGGAGCAATCGTGTGTACTGCCCTAATCCCAGCTCCTGGACACCTGCCCACACCTTCTGTCTCAGTTTTTCTCTTCCGGAAAATGGGATCACCATTCTAAGCAATTTTGTTTAGGATTAAAGATGTTTTACCCTCCATGTATTTTTTTTTTCTTAAATATAATCTATCCTTTTGCATTAGAAATATATTCTCAAGGAGCACAGTTCAAAAGAATATACAGTGACAACTTCAGTCTGTGTCCCCAGCTACCAGTCCCCTCTTTATCTGTAACCAGTGTTACCCTTTTCTTACCTACATTTTTAGCATGTACACATGTGAATAGATGTGATTGTATGTGTATATACATATACAGGGTGCATGCGGTAAAGTGGCAGAATTTTAGTAAACAACATGCCACAAAATTATATTTTGAAATAAATTTATTCTTATATGTAAATACATAAATGTCTTTTTTTTTAATTATTAAAAAAAAGTCTACATTTGCTGCAATGATAGACTCAATTCAACTTTGGAATCTGGAGCACACTTTAATTAACTTTTCTTTATCCATGGACATCATCATGTTTTCAGTCTTCGCTTTAACAGCCTCTTTATCGGAATGAGGTTGTTTATTAATCTCTCTCTCTCAAACGCTCCATACATAATAGTCTGAAGGATTTGCATCTGGTGAACTAGGCGGCCAGATTTCCTTTGACCAGAATTCAGGAACATTGACTCTGAGACATTCTTGCACTTTGTGGTGTTCTGAGCTGGTGCACCATCTTGTAGGAAGATAAAATGACGTCTGTCTGCAACTTTCTTCATCCATGGTACAACTCTAGAAACATCAAGGTAAACATCATCAGTCACCTTCCAGCCTTGTGAAAACAAAAAAATGCGGGCTCAGGATATCCCCCTCATTGCTGACAACACCTAACACCATCACCGGAGCAGAAAATGTCATTTGCATGACAATTGGGACTTCATTAAGATTCTCACAGAGCCATCTGTTGTGTCTTCTGTTGACTATTTGGTCCTGCTGAAAATTCTTTGCATCAGAGAAGAAAATCAGAGGGTTTTTTTTTCTTTGGGATTTTTCCATTTTGTTAGCAGTTTCCTTGCTTTTTCAAAGCTCTTTTCCTTTGTCTGCTGTGTCATAAACTGGCCTCTTCTAAGAACGTAAGATCTGTATCTGATATCCTCAGCAATGATCTTGCAAACTGTTGCATCCGACATCTGCAGTTCTCTTGCTATGGAGCACATTGACTTTCCTGGATCTTCATGATCTCATGGATTCTGTGTACAATATCTGGACCTGTGTGATCCTTGCGTACCTTATGTGTTTTCCTTGTTGGTGTGGCAACATCAGGATCAGCATCATACACCTTTTTCACGTTGTCAACTGTACATAAAGGGATGTTATTGAAGTCTGCAATTTCCTTAGCAGTTCGCCCTGCACATAATCGAGAAATTATGGTTGCTCTAACATCGTATTCCTTCGACATGATAGTTGCTCTCAGAATTGAGTACTTAATTGATTAATTAATTTTAAAAGTATATATGTATATATACTTTGTATATATACTTTATATATATACAGAGAGGGAGAGAGACTTCAACATATGGTTGCCTTTCACCTGCCTCCAGCTATGGACCTGGCTGGAGACCTGGCTTGCAAACTGGTTATGGGCCCTGGCTGGGAATTGAACCAGCAACCTTTGGGTTCGCAGGGCAGGCCGGTGCCTTATCTATTGTGCCACCAGCCAGGGATCAGAATTTAATACTTTATATCTGAAACAATGATGTTAACTCATAACCTTAGAAACAGTTTTTCAAAATTAATAAGCATGTGAAATAAGGAGAGGCAACGTTATTGCCAATTTATATAGCGCACCCTATACTACTTCTATTGTAGAGGTCTCATGTACCCTTCACCTAGTTCCCCCATGTTCCATTTTTCCTTTCTTTTCTTTTCCATTTTTTTTTAAAGATTTTATTTCATAATTTCCAGAAAGAGGGGAAGGGAGAGAGGCAGAGGAGAGCGACATCAATGTATGGTTGCCTATCACCTGCCTCCAGCTATGGACCTGGCTGGAAACCTGGTTTGCAACCTGGTTATGTGCCCTGGCTGGGGAATTGAACCTGTGACCTTTGGATTCTCAGGCCGGCGCCTTACCCACTGTGCTACCAGGCAGGGCTTCCTTTTTTTTTTTTTTTTTTTTGAATCCTCACCCAAGGACATGCTCCTTGATTTTAGAGAGCAGGAAAGGGAGGGAGGGAGAGAGAAACATCAGTGGGTTGCTTCTTACACATGTCCTGACCAGGAATGAACCTGCAACCCAGGCATGAGCTCAACCAGGAATCGAACCAGCAACCCTTTGGTGTACAGGACAATGCTCCAACCAAAGGGCTGTATTTTTGTTTGTTTATTTATCTTTGAAGTAATTGATTCTAAGGCTTTGCATTATGTACATGTTTGACTGTCTGAGAGCGGAGGGGAGCAGGTGAGGCAGGTCCCTTGTGCTCAGCCCCCCTGCGCCCAACCCCCCACCAGTGTCGGGAGCTGGGGATCCGGTTCTTCTCTGAGTTGCCATGAGCTGTGGGTAAGTCCCTGCCTGCTCTGTGATCTATGAAACAGAAGGAAAAGAACAGGCCAGAAACGGGAGGAGCTCCAACTTTGCATCCAGGTCTGAATTGCTTTGTTTGGTTGGCAAAGGTGATTTAAAAAAACAAACAAACTTCACTGCCTCTTCTGAAACAGGAGGGAGATTCAAGTATAGTTAAAAGGGTTGCTGATTTAGCTATCTACATATGCACAGCACCCTTCTGATTTACCTGGCCTTCAGCCTTCAGGTGGCAGACCCCTGGTTATCATTCTCTGTGGTCTTTAAAGCTTGTTCCCAGCCTGTTGCCAAAGACCTGCAGGGCTCCACACTGCTGTCCACGACAGTGACGGCAATGCTATTTGCCATGCTATTTATCCTTTAGAATTGATGATCAGATATTAGAATCACTCCCCTTTATTTTTGTTTTTAATTTAGCAGAGAGGGATTCAAAGGAAAAAAAACCTCTGTAGACTATAGATCTAAAAATAGACATCATGATGCTGATTGGAAACCCTCCCAGTCTTGCATATGAGAGATCTCAATTTGTGTTACACAGAGGGGCAGCTCACTTCTGTCTCGTTCACCAGTTATACTACTCCCCAGAGAAGCTCAATAAATTTGATGGGGAAATTTCCTCCTTACGCGGAAGGAGCTCAGCTCAGTGACTGGTGTGGCTGAAAATAATTTAGGGCTCCCGGGGAGCATGTCTGCCTTGTGGAATAATGTATCAGAAATGAATGTCCAGAAACTTCTGATCTTGGTTGAGTGGGCCACGTCATTGACACCCTGGGCCCTGGATCCTCGGACCCCAGCCTGTCCCATTGGGAATTACACTGCTCCCCAAAACTTGCATTTAGTTCACTGCTGAAACGATCCTTCTGCTCGCTTCACCAGCAGTGGCGCGGGCTTGCCTGTGAAACCTCCACACTCAGACAGGGCTGGGTTTGTGCGTCTCTGCTTCCTGTCTGAGAGTCAGGGGGGTCATGTGCCACCGCCTACCCTGCCGTCCTCCAGGGGTGCATGGCCCGCCAGCTTCCCCGGGCCCCATGCGAGTTTCGCACTGGCTTTTTACTCCGTGATTTATGCTAGGAGACGTGGCTGGGTGATACCCAGTGTCCTTTTGTCTTTGTGTTTATTTTTTCTTGCACGTTTAATGTATTTAAAGGATATATTGTCTTTATGGTTCACTGGGATGAGGAGGGCACCGGTGCAGGTTGTCATGAGAGGCCCCTGGCTCCCTGTGTTGAGATGAGAATTATATCCTTGGTCCGATATTTTTCTTCCTTTCCTTGGGTGGCAGGAGGCAGTGTTTTGCTTCTTTTTGGAGTAGCATTTTTACCTGATGTTTTGCGAAGGGTACAGCGGAGGACGGAGGACGGAGGACGGTCACTTCCAGGGAGGCATGGGCAACTTTGGCTCCCATTGGATGAACTTCGCTGTCTGGGAAAGGACTGCTCCTCTCCGTTCTCAAATTTACGTGTCACTACCAGGGTGGAGGCAACCAGCCCCAGCCTGGGGTCACTTTCTGTAGAAACGCTTTCTTTCTGGCTAATGATATTTGGAACTAGTTATCTCAAAAACTGTTTTTGCTGCTTGGGAATAGTTAATCCTCGGAAAAGGGAGCATTGGGCTTATTTGCTTAATATTTTAACCAAGTGAATTAGACAGGTTGGGGGGCTGGGGAAGGGGATCGGAAGGTGGGTGGGGGAGGCCCCATAAACAAGGTGATATATAATATTTTTTTTGTTCTCCTTTTAAATAAATACCGATCAGCTTTATGTTCAGAGACAATAGGAGCCGTTGGCTTAAATTTGCAGTTTACTGTATTTATGGCTGTAATATCAAGGTGCCTGCGTCGTAATTTCATGCCCCAATGAGAAGAGCAAGGTCGAAGCAAATGCTTCCATCGGCATCTGCTAACACACTAACTCATAAACAAGGCCCGGCTGGATCAGGTGGCACGGAATAATACAGGCTAATGAAATACAGCACAGCTTTCCATTACTGTTAGTTTTTACAGTGTCGTCATTACGTGTAATTTATGTTTAAAAAATTCAATTTTATACAAGGCACTGGGAAATAGGGGTCTACAGGTCATCCAACGACTTCTAGAGGCGGGAGAGTCCTTATTGTACTCCACTGTTCCAACAAAATGTTAATAAAGTAAAATAAAAATGCTTTTCTCCCTTTCCCCTCCCCTAACCTTTCCTGAGAGAGTTGATTTTTCTTTTAATTTGGGGAATCTTTTTAGCCAGCTGTCGTCTCTGCCTCAGCTCCTTCCAAGTGTGCACGGGCAGGTGACTCGTGGCTCTGAGCGAGGTGACCCCTGCTCGGTCTCCGTGAGTCCCGATGAATCACCCAGGTCCTGTGAACAGAGGGCCTGGGGTAGGGAGGACGGTGGCTGGAGTGGCCAGCCCGGAACGGTCACCCTTTGCCACCTGCCCTCTGGCCCTGCTCTGTAATAAACCTTGGGCCGGGCCGGGAGGTGCTGTCAGATGTTCATTATCTCCCTCATTCCCCAGCTGTTTCTGACCCTGCTGCCCCGGTTGTCTGACCTGCAAGATGCAGGGAACATCGCTGTCCGCTGTCATCCGCCTTTCTGCTTCACCTGTGCAGGGCCAGGCACGGTGGCAGTGCCGTGCGGTCACCGGGGACAGCAGTTGAGGTCACTTATTCCGAGAAGCCCTCACACAGCCAAATCCCACAGAAAAAAGCCAGCCCTCCCCAGTGCCTTGTTTGTTCTCAGTCCTGGGAAAGGACCCTGCATCGCGGCAGGTCACAGAGTCCACGCGTTTGGAATTGTTTGCATTTTAACAAAACCTTTAGAACAAGAAAGCAAATGTGCTTCTGTCCTAAGGGGTACAAGTAAGCAGGCGTGGCAGCCTTGAAGCCGTTCACTCCAGTGGTCAGTGGAGTGTAGCTCACTTGTGGGTTCTTTTCAAAGGACCTCACCCCAGAGCAAGTGTTGCAGAAGAAGCCTGCTGGCCTCTGCTCGGGGGTTGCAGTAGGCTTCTGGTCAAGGGAGCTGCCTTTGGAAGTAACTGCCAGGGAACTGAGAGAGCGAAGGTCCCACTATTCCAGGGCCGGGACTTCACTTGCTGGCGGGGTCTGAGTTGAGGCTCTCGGTGCTGCGGACGAGGCAGCTGTGGCCTTGGAAGCAAAATGACAGACACTGTCTGTCAGAGCCCACAGCCCTGTCCTCCACACACCTGGGAGGGTCCCCTGTCCCTTTCTCCTCTAACGCCAGCAGGTGGATGGAGTAACGGGGCAGGGCCTCCTTAGTCTTCTCCCCTGTCAGTCATTTGTTTGAATTGTCAGTGTCACCGATGGGGGAAGGTGCTGGTGGCTCTTGGAAGGGTCAAGCGGCAGCAGTGACGTTATAGAAAGAGTCCCTAAGTGCACAGTGCTGGTGATACCAGATAATGCAGTTGACACCCCAACCGGAAAATGTTGGGTTTGGGGAGAATCGGCTAATGCTCAGAAAGGCAGCCGCTGAAGGGAGACTTGAGGCAGAGAGGGGAGGGAGGGGGTTGCCTGCCAGACTGTGACACCCTCCGCCCCTGTCAGCTCGGCTCAGCCCTGCTCAGTCCCTGGGCGGTTAGATTATTCCTTGCAGATAGCAATCAACTGGAAGGAAGTGTGTGTGTCTAATTTGCATGAGATTATTTAAAACAACAACAAAAAAAAGGTCTGCATTAGTCA
Organism: Noctilio leporinus; assembly: GCA_004026585.1. Lineage (NCBI taxonomy): Eukaryota > Metazoa > Chordata > Mammalia > Chiroptera > Noctilionidae > Noctilio > Noctilio leporinus. The sequence continues at coordinate 143,832 of PVIW01000784.1, forward strand.
GGGTGATGGTAAACAACGCAGAGAGATGCCTTTTATAATGTAGCCTGTGCCTGGGCTTTCGGAGCCAAATATAATTCACTTACAATCGGCAGTTCCCTTTATTATTCCTTTTAACCTTTTGGATTCTGCAAGGCCTCCGTCTGAGCACTGCAGGGTTTCTCCCAGTGGGGCTGGGTGGGACCTGCACACACCCAGACGCAAGGGCAGCTAAGCACCAGGAGCCGGGGACTGGGCAGATGACAGTAGCGTTTTGAGAGAGCGGACCCCTCCCCACTCAGCCTCCAGAAGGCCTAGCTGGATCACCTGGGAGATTCACCTGTAGAGTCCTGAACCCCGTCCTGTCCCTAGGCTGGACAGGTACCAGTTTGTGAGAGGCATTTGCATTAGAACCTTAGAATGAGATGTGGTCACCCTGCCCGTGTCACTCTGGCGGTGGGCCAGAAGCTGTCCCGGTGTCATTCGCAGCAGGGAGCTGGGTGTCAGGCTCCTGGGTGGTTATAATACGGCCTGAATCAGCGCCCGTGGCTCTTACACCTGGCGGGGGGCACGGGGGATGGGGGGAAGGAGGGTTAGTCCGTATCTAAACGTCTTGCAAGAGCTTGAAGACTGACTGAAGGTTTAATTTTGCGGTACGCCCCTTGCTGTCTTGCAGGCTGGAGCGGGAAAGCCCTGGGCTGGCGTCAGTCACCAGCAGGCCCATCCCTTAACGGGCCTGATCTGAGGCGTGTTTTTCACCTTCCTCGGGCCTCCGCTTTTTTAATCTGTTAAATGAAGGCAATGACTGGGATAATGGTCCAGCTCTGAAATCATATTATTCAGTGAGATCATTAAAATGCTTATTTTTTTTTTAAGAAGAAAAATGATTCACTTTATGAAACTAAATCAAAATCCTGACTCTCCAGAGGACTAGGGATATCAGAATTCCAGCCAGTGTAAATTTAGAGCATCCAGTGATCAGGCCTCTGAAAAACAAGAGCTTGGGAGGATGTGCTGATGCCCTTTAAACCACAGACTCACGCGTGGGCTCAGCTGCAATAATGCAAGGAACATGTTTTATTAGGAAAATAGGCTTTGTCAAGACCCAGCACCAGAGGGCAGGGAGTTCTGTCCCTTTAACCAGCTCCTGCTCTCACGGCCGCAGCACAGCCTGTAACTTACTGCATATTTCCCCAGCGTTAAACATTATCGTACTTGTTTATATTTGAAAGAGCCAAAAGGGAAAATGAGAATGCAACTGAATGCTCCTTTCGGGAAAATTATCCTCATTTGCAGCCAGCGGCTGACAAGGCAGGCGAACCACCCGGTTTATGAAATTCTGTGGCGAGCTAGTGACCATTCGCAGTGCTGACGTTGCGGGTGCTGGCCGCTTCCTGCTCCGATGGCAGGTTGAGGGCTGGTTGGAGCGGCACTTTTCCACCAGAACCCTGGAGGGGTCCCCTTCCTGCTCTGTCTGTCCCGCCCTGTTCTCGGGAGGAGAGATGGTAAAGCCTCTCATACCTGGCAGCAGCCGGGGGTCCCCATCCTGTCCCCTATCCTCAGATTTGGCCTTTGTACTTTGAAGATGCTAAGTGTGAGGAAATGACCCTCTTTGCACCCTGGCAGCCTTGCCATCTGCCCGGCAATCTGCGGAGAGACTGTGCCCAGGGCAGACCCCACAGCACCCAGACTTGGCAGAGGTGTGATCTGGCCTGCCACCGCACCCCTCCGCTGTGTGGACGAGGGGCCAGGCCTCAGCTGCCTGCTGCAAAGAGAAGGGGTTCAGGGCCCTGTTTGGTTTTGTTTTTTAAATTGGTTTGAGGGCGGGGTAATGAGCGGTAAAGAGACATTGGTTTGTGGTTCCATTCATTCATGCCTTCATTGGCTGGTTCCTATATATGCCCTGACCGGGGATCGAACCCACAGCCTTGGTATCAAGATGACCCTGTAACCAACTGAACTGTGCGGCCAGGGCCTGGGGCCATTTAGAACAGTTTGTGCCAGTGTGATGCGGGGCCACGCTGTGCTTGAGTGGAGTGACGTGTTCCATCCAGTGGCCCCTTGGCGCAGAGCATGCGGCACCAGGCTTTGGAAGATGCCGACTTGCACTTACTTCATCTACCTCCAGGGGCGGATAGACCTCGCTGTGGGCCCCTCATGGAGAGCTGCTGACCAGACGGGGAAACGCTCCCGGCGCTAGTGGAAGCGCTGTGTTGCGGCTGGACCGGCCGCAGGGATTCCCAGAACAGCACGGGCTGGCCTGAGTGGCCTTGTGCAGGCTGGGAGCCGCCTCCGCCGGCCTTTCCCACTCTCTGAGCTGGCCCCGTGGGGAGGTTTTCCCACCTGTGTGCCTGCCGCGTCCGCCAGGCCCTCCCGCGCCTCCCAGAGCCAGGGTCCCGCTGCCTCAGCGCATCTGCAGCGTGTGCCCACCGGAAATGCGCTCTTCATGGGTCTCTCACTTGCCTTTCCTTCCCCCACATGTTGCAGCCATTGCAGATGGCTCCCTGCGATTTCCTGCTGTGTCGTGTGCAGCGCGGCTTAGAGTGTCAGGAAGGTTTTTTAAAAAAAAAAAAAAGGAAAAAGAAAAACTAGCCAAAGGCGATATAGGCAGCCTGTGATAGGCTCCAGTAATAATCATCTGAAAGTTTGGGCCTGGCCTTGTTTTGATCTGTTTTCTTGTTTTATTTTCTTCTTTACATTCCATATCCCATTCATACTAATCACAGTCAGTCCTGATTTTTCTTTTTATTTCTGCATTTGTCATAAAATAAAGCAAATTATTCCCGTCTTTGGAAACGATCTAGACTAATTAGTCGTCTCACCCAATAATTAGTTTTTTGTTTCCCTGTCTGTTTTCATGCATTATTGTTAGTTTTTTCCCCTCTTTTTTTTTTAACACCATTACAGATTAAAATGAGCCACATTTGCAGTTGATGGTATCTGTTTTCGGGGGAAGAATGGAGAATTGCAGTACTGAGCGACTTCAAAAGCAGCAATAAACTCAAGGATAAATTAAGGAAATTGAATGAGCCACATTTGGAAGCAGTGTTGAGGCTAATATTCTGTCGCTTAAGGTTAAATTGCAACTGAGAGGTTCCAGAGAATCCGAAATCGGGATGTCGCATCCCGTGATGCCAGGCATTCCGTGGCCCCACGGGTCTCGCCGAAGGCCGCGCAGTGGCCTTGACAGTGGCGAAGGTGCTCACCTGCCCCCTGTGCTCTTCTCCCCCAGGGCTGACGGATGAAGAGATCGACTTGGCGTTCCAGCAGTCGGGCACAGCGGCTGAGGAGCCGGCGGCCTTGGTCCCGGCCACACAGGTGGTCCCTCTCCAGCCCCCTCACCTCATTTCTCAGCCATACAGTAAGTCGCCCTCTCTGACCCCCGCTTTCACCTTGGTAGGGACTCAGCTTCGGGCCAGACGCGGCATGCTGGGAGACAGTAGCTCTGGGTCTTTCCCAGAAGAGTGTGACCCACCCAAATCCGCTTCTAGATAAACGGAAGTGTGTGACGAAGGTTCACGAGGATGCGCAGGACCAGAATAAATGAGTTTGTTGACGTGTCGTGTCAAGTATTGTAATTACAAGTAAGAATCAGTGCGAGTACCAGGTTCCCTTTTCCCACAGCAGGGCTGTCGCATGTTACTCCGGCCTGGCTGAGAAGAATAGCTTGAACCTGAGGTTCATGCATGCATTCTTGGTTGCGCACCGAAATAACTCGCCTCCTGGTTTTATTTTTTGAAACTTAATGTTAGCAGGTTTAGACTGTCCCTTCCCCTCCCTCCTCCCCCCTCGTCCTGTCTCTACCTCGTGTATTTATGTAGTGGCAGTCTGTTAGAGAATTTCAGATTAAGTGTAAAAAGCCCTCTTTGAAAGTAGCGTTTAACTGTTAAATGAGACCATGACCCACAGGAGGTTTTGCTGTTTTTAAATAAAAGCCGACTGGAGGTTCTTCACACTAGTAATAAAAACACCTCTGAAGTAGAGTCAGAACCCCTTCCTTAAATCGCTTTTACAAAACCCAAAAAGGTTAAAATGGACTCCAAAGCAATGGAAAATAGCTCCGTTTAGTGTCCTTAAAGTAATTCAGCCTTGGATCTGTTGTCTTTCAAAATGCCTTTTCTTTCATTGTCTATCTCAGTTTTATTATTTTCAAAATAAGACTTAAACGTGTTAGATACCAGATTTTAAAGGGAGTCCTTTGAAATGCCACACTAGGTTTCTTTTGTAATGTTTATTTATTGGTTTGAGAGAGAGAGAGAGATACTCATTTGTCGTCCCACTTACTAAGCATTCATTGGTTGTTATTGCATGTGCCCCATCCGGGATCAACCGTAACCCCGGTGAGCCGGGACAAGGGTCTCGGCAACTGAGCTACGCAGCCAGGGCCGAAATGCCGCACGAGTTTTGGCCCCTAGGAAGCGGTCTGGAGCTCTCTGGCTCACTTGGCTGTCCTGCTCCCTGGCTGCACTGCCGCGGGGAAGCGAGGCCACGGCAGAGCGGCTGCGGCCAGGCCAGGGTGTGAATGGCGCCCGGTGCCCAGACCTCACTGAGATACCCGCTTACTCTTGCTTTCTGGACAAGGCTGAGCTGGGGGGGCCAAGTCGCACTCACGGTGCTCTGCTCCACGGTCACCTTGTCTAACGAACCTGGCATTGTGTGACCTCTAAGATCGGAGGGGCAGTGCTCAGTGGGGACCCCTGTGTCGGGGCTACTGGGTCAGGAGCAGCTACTTGTCAGCCTGGACCCCTTCCTCCGTCCCGGCCAGCACGCTTTTCCCTCCATTGTGTTTGCTGTGGGTCGTTGACCGTGCTGTGCCTGTTTCCTTTTAACCGAAGGCTAAGACTCCACACTTGTGCTGTCGTTGTGGCCCTGGCCCAGTCATTGAATGGGAGTTTTTGAGGATGGGCAGTGGCAGCTGGGAGGCAGAAGTTTCTCAGACGCACATCTGTTCTGTTCCAGCTGTTTCCTCTGTGGCTTAACACCAGACTGGTCTCTCAGCTACTTGAACACTTCTTGCGCAGAACAGGGTGTTCTGGCTGGTCACGCATTTTCCTGCACCGCGGCGGCCTGGTGGGTGAGCTGTTAGTCTTCCCCAGAGGCAAAGGTTCGTGGTGGGGACCGGCGTTCCAGCCACTTAAATCATCCTGCGCCCAGATCTCTCTGAGAAAAAGCATTACCCGGTTAGGTATTTAGGTAGGAGTATTTTTAAGAGTCTCCCAGCCCTAAAAATAAAATACATCTTCTTAGAGACAGACTCCTTCCTGCTCTGACGCTAGTATAAAAACAATGGTAATGGCAATTGTAAATACCTGCAGTTTGTAGTTGTCACCGGTGAGTGTCATTCTTCTTGTGCCGCTGCCCGCTCCCTTCAGCTCCAGGCTGACTTTGCCTCTTCACTTCTGTACTTTTGCCAAGAGGTGTCAAAACTGCTCAAAAAAAAAAAAAAAAAAAAAAAAAAAAGCTTGATTTTGATTAATATAGAGAAAGAAGACTTTGCCTGACTGATAATAAAACTGATAAATGACATTTGAATTACTTGTAGCGGTAATTTATTACATAAAATATCTTTTATTTGACATGCGATTAGTTGTTGGAAGCATCACTCAACCTGACGAGTTTAAACACGCTCTGAAATGAACCCCAGTAAAACCAGGGCTGTCTGCGCTGGCGTTGTGAAATGCACTAATCCTGGAGTGAGGCAAAAATCTGACTTTAAATATTTCAGTGATTAATTGGGTTTATATATTTTTTTTTTCTTTACCTTTCTAACCCCCTTAATTACAAGCAAGCTCAGGGGAGTTTCTGAACTAGGTGGGCAATCTGCGTGCCTATCGCTGAGGCGTTGTGTGCGTCCCGGGCGGGATTTATGGCTTCCATTCATGTGTGTTCCTGCCGTTTCACATCTGGGGCTGAGGCAGCCCTTCCCTTCCCGCTTCTTGACTTTTTAAGGGCATCCTCTCTCTGAGCCCAGGTCTTGAACACAGAGTCTCTGGGCTTAGCTCCCAGTGCTCATGTCTTGGGCACGGGTAGCTTTTCTTGGACCGCGGGGTCCAGCACCCCCAAATTGTCACCTCCAGACTTGCCCATCTTCCTGCTTGGTGACAGATGTGTCCCACTTGGTGCCTTTGACATCTCTGCTCTTTGGTGGAAGTGGTTAGACTTGAGATGTTAGTAAGTGCCAGTGTCAGCAGAGATAACCTGGGTGCCTACTAGAATGTTCACCCGTGTTTGTTAAGCGCCTACTATGTGCTCAGGACAGTGTGGTGGGATTCGAAACATGGTCTTTAAGGCTCTTGGGGAGAAAGAAGATAAACTCTTTAGAAAAGGATAGCAATATAAGACACTGCAATTTAATGCCAAAATTAATCCACAGATGAGAAAATCCCCCAAGAACACAGAAAAGAGAGAAATGAACGTGGGCGAGAGCAGCAGAGGAGGCGTTGTGGCAGTGGTGGGAGGCGGCAGGCGGGGGCGGGGGGCGTGGGCTCAGCGTGTGAGGGCCACCCTGTGACTGGGCTGAGAAGAAAGGCCGGTGGAGCTCAGCAAAGGCCGGGCCGGGATTCGAGGGGACTGGACTTTCTGTGCTGCTCACTCTGCTTTCTTCTTGCTCAGCTTTGAAGCAGGACCCCCACAGTTGAGCGGCAAGTCCTGATCAATGCGTTTGACTGATTCACTCCGAGCTGGTTTTTCTCCTTTCCTCCCAGAGGGACAGGAAGCAAGGTCGCTTTGAGATACAGGCAGGGCCAGTGTGAATTTTGTAGGATAATAATTTTTTCTTAGGTCTTTCAAAGACTGACCTATAGCTTCTGTTGCCTCTCAAAATAGGATATAAATGTCTGAGGTTGGGAAAAGGCTTTGACATTTCATAAGGAATCGTGAGAGAGAAAGTGCATTCTTTCTCAGTTTGTTTCTCTTATAGCCCCTACGTACCTTTGACTTTCTTAATTCACTGAGCAGGCACGTGTCACTGAAGGCCTCCTGTGTGCCCGGCACGGTGCTGGGCCCCTGGGGTGGAAGTGTTAATAAGGCCGAGCTAGTCACTCTCTAGATGCTCCAATCTGGTAGGAAAGGCAGTTACGTGGACGCAGCAGTGCCGTGAGCTCGGCCCAGGTGCGGGGACAGGGACCCAGACAAGGTGAAGGGCGTTAGGTGTTCGTCGGACCTGGGGGAACATCGGTTCAGCGGCCAGACAGGATGGACAAGGGCCTCCAGGTGAAGGCACGTGGATGTGAAAGCAGGTGATGATCAGGACAGCTAGAGCACGGGACCGGGTGTCGGAGGGACCGGGTGTCGGAGGGACCGGGTGTCGGAGGGACCACGCGGGAGGAAGGCAGCAGCCAGGCGTCCCCTGCTGCAGGACAGTCTGAAGCACAGTTTACTTTGAAGTGCATTATCTACTCATTTTTGAGCTGCATTACCTATGTGACTTATCCTTCTTAGACGAATACTAGAACTGCTTACGTTACCCGAGCAGATGTGGCAGGAGAGTGGGGAAGGCACCTGGGAGCCAGTCTAGGAGGCTGTCCCGCCGCCCTGCCCGAGGCTCCTGGCCGCTCCGGGGCGGCTGCAGCCCCCGCAGGAGGTCTCTCAGCTCCAGGCTGCAGAGGGACGTCCTGTGGGCTCGTCAGCCCTTCGCTCACCACCGCCCTTCGCTCACCACCGTTTTCTCAAACGTAGAGTCACTGGGGTCCCTGTTAAACTGGGAGACCCTTGAGCGCAGGGGTGTCTTTATTTTTTCTAATCTGACCCGAGGCTGCGTTCTGGAAATACTTGTTGAATGGGTAAATGGTGGTAGAAATGTGCTTCAGAATCGAAAGCCTCTTTGGTAATAGCATCCCCTTGGGGCAGCCTGGAGCCAGCCCGTGAGGCCTCCTGGGTGCAGACTGTGGGGTCAGGGGGCAGGCCTTGCCCCTGGTCACTGTGGAGGGAGCCTGGGGCTTGGGGGAGTGCAGTGAGGACTAGCCCGGCCAGTGCAGTGACTGGTGAGAGCTTTTTGAACTTCCCGACAGAGGAAACCCCGGCACCCCGGTGCCAACCCTAGGTGCGGCCTGGTGGGGAGACAGCACTTGCACTGGGCTCTGTGGGCGGGGGGCCGTGGCTGGACTGAGGCAGAAAGGAGAGCAGCCCAGGCGCGGGCCAGGGTGCTGTGCACGTCTGTGACTGAAGGATGGACGAGCCCACCAGGCAGCGAGATGGGAAGCCTCCTCCGTCTTTCTCGCTCCCATTCCCTTCTCTGCCAGTTTATGCACAAATCTCGCTTCTTGTTACAAAAAGTTACTGGTTTGTATGTGAGAAAAGTATTTCTCTAATTTTTGAGGAAATAGTATTTTTTCTTCTTTTGTCCATGTGACTGGCCTAGAGTAGCAGCTTTTGGGGGGCTGCCACCCTGTCCACTGTGTTTGCTGCATGTTACACCCAGCGTGGTGCCATGTGGGTGCCGCCTAAGGGTGTCTGTGGAGATTGACAAGGGCAAGTGTCACGAGAGAACTGACGACAAGCCTTCCCTTTGGCTGCTCAGGTGGTGAAAGGGTCTGCGGTGGTGGCGGTGGCCAGGGTTACGGCCCTGCCCACAGACGGCACAGCCTCTGTTAATTTTACGAGATTCTGCACCAAGTAACAGAAAACCCAACATAAAAGTGGCTGGAACAAAATGCAAGAAATACCTCTCTCTGTTAGGTAAATGTAGGCAGCCCAGGCCCTGCCCCCACGCCCTGACGCCTGGCAGTGTGACTGCTGCAGATCCCCGGGTCCCCTCTGCTGTCCCGCCGGCAGGAATGGAGGAGGGAGGGCAGGCCCCCTGGGAAGGACGCTTCACGTTCTGTCCGCTGGCTGGAACGCAGGCGCGTGGCTGTCCCTGCCTACAAGGAGGCTGAGAAGCGCAGTCCTTGTCCTGGCGGGACAGGTCCCCCACTTTTCACACATCATAGAAAGTTTGAGTGAAGGTCAACACTGAACTCAGTGTAATGGTTGCCTCCGGGTGCAGGGGAACGCAGGTGGCCTCGGTGGAGTTTGGAAAGTTTCACTGGGTAAAATAGATGGGGGGGGATTACCAGCTTTGTTTTCATGCTTCATAACTTAGGTAAATGTTACAGTCTTCTGTATTTTTCAAGTGTTGCAGGATGAATGTTCAAAAGTTGACTTAGAATTCATAGATCTTGCTTTTTCTCCTGTCTTTTTATTTTTATTATTTTATTTAACTTAATTTTTAAAGATTTTATTATTTTTAGAGACAGGGGAAGGGAGAGAGGCAGAGGGGGAGTCCTTTCTGTCTTCTTAACAAGTCTTCACCTGAGGATGTGTGTATTGATTTTTAGAGCGAGAGGAAGGGGAGGAGAGAGAGTTCGATGTGAAAAAGCAACATCAGTTGGTCGCCTCCTGCACACCCGTGACGGGGACGGAACCGCAGCTTTTCTGCGGGGTGGGGAGACGTGGGAAGACCCTGCAGCCGGCGAGCCACTGGCCAGGCTTCTTTCCTCTCATGGCTGCAGCTGCTCACGGAGCAGAGAGAGCTTAGAATCTACCCTGCTGGGCCTTCTCAGTCACTGCTGCCCTCCTTTTAGCTCCCCTTAAAAAAAATTCCGAACAGGTAGATACTTCTAACTAGGTCTTATTGAGGTAAAGTTGACGTGAAACACACTGCACGCATTTTATTCTGCAGTTGGAGTCCTGACAAGGGCGCACCCCCGCGTAGCCGTCGCGGCCCTGGGGAACGTTCCCAGCGCCCTGAAGGGTCCCCTTGTGTCCCGTTCCCAGCCAGTCCCAGCCTCCCCGACTCCGGGCAGCCACTGGCCTGCTTTCTGTTGCTTTTGATTAGACTGGTCTTTCCTAGAGTTTGATATAAATGGAATCATACAGTATGTACTCGTTTGTGTCTGGCTTCTTTCGCTCAGCATAATGTTTTTGAGATTCATCCAAGTTGTGCGGATCAGAAGTTCCCTTTTTATTACTGAACGGCGCTGCGTGGAGTGGGCGCACCAGCTTGTTTATCCATTCACCAGCTGATGGGCCCTGGGCCCGGGCCAGCTTTGCGCTATTACAAGTAAAACTCTTGTGAATATTCACATATAAATCTTTGTATGTTTCTTCCTCTTCAGTAAGTGCCTAGGGGTGAAATTGCAGGGTCTTATGTTAAGGGTAAGTTTAACTTTTTTAAAAAATATGCTGACTTGAGAGAAAAAGAGGAACATCAATTTGTTGTTCACCTGTTTTTGCATTTATTAGTTGACTCTTGTTTGTGCCCTGACCTGGAATCGAACCTGCAACCTTGGTGTATCAGGACAATGCTCTAACCAGCTGAGCTACCAGCCAGGGTAGTCTTGCCCATTTTAAAATGTCTTCTTATTATGGACTTGGAAGAGTTCTTTCAGTAGCCTGGGTTCAAATTCTTGTCAGATATGGGTGTTGTTAGTATCTGCAGCTTGCCTGTATCCCCACTTAGCATTGCCTTTTGAAAAGCAAAAGATTTTAAATTTGAAGACATCCATTTATCTTTTTTTTCTTTTAGATTTTGTGATTTTTGTGTCCTAAGAAGCCTTTGCTTACCCCAAGGTTGGAAAGATTTTCTCTTATGTTTTCTTCTAGAAATTCTGTAGTGTTTGTGCTTATGTTGAGTTCTGTGCTTCAGTTACTTCTGTGTGGGCTGTAAGGTGAAGGTCAAGGTTTATTTTGCCCGCGTGTTCAGAAGCACCACATGTTCAGAAGAGTAGCTTAGTCTTTTCGAATTACTTCTCTTTAGTAAAAACCATTTGTTTACATATGCATGGGTCTGGGTCTAGATTCTTCTTTTTTAAAAAGTATCTTTTTAAGCATAACTACTGAAGTATATTTTACCTATCATAAAACTTCCCCATTTCAAGCATGCAGTTCAATGATTTTTAGTAACTTGACTAAGTGGTGCGACCGTAAATCAGTGTGAGAGCACATTTATCCCCAGATGAGATCCTTTGTGCCCATTGTACTGCTGCTCCAGCCCCAGACACCCGCCGTCTGTCACTAGGATGCTACCTTGCCTGGACATTTCATATAAATGCATGACCCCTGTGGCCGACTGCCTTTCTTTCTGCCCTTTATGTCATTCTCTCCCCAACTCCTGGTCCCCCATCTTGGAAGCTGTGCCTTTCAGGGACTTTCATGTCAGTGCAGCCATGCAGCCTGGCTCTTTACCGTCACTATACTTCTGTGTGTATTTCCCTAATGCTTGATGATGTCAAGAGTATTTTCATGTGCTTCTTGCCCATGAGAGCTTATAGTTTTTGTTGTGTTTTTTCCAGTCTTACGTCCATTTTTTAAATCACCTTGTTTTTTTTTTTTTAATGTTGTTGTATTACATCCATCCCCTTTTTGCTCCCCTCTGTCCCCCTCCCCACTGTTTTTTTTTTTAATTAATGAATTGTGACAACTGTTTATGAGATCTGTCCAGAAGTCTCCAGCCATGGAATATGAAAAGTAGAGACATTTATTAAAGAAGATACAAGAAACATTGTACACAGGCCAATGACGCCTCAGTCCCCTTCAAAGTAGGCCCAGTTCTTCCAGTTAGTAGCTATCAGCTGCCCCATCCTATTTTCCTAAATTTCATTGATGGTCTGAAATCTCTTCCCTTTCAAAGGTGATTTTAGTTTTGGGAAAAGCTTAAAGTTACAAAGTGCCAAACCTGGGCTGTAGGAGGGCTGAGTCACCTGGATGACTTGATGTTTCACCAAAAAACTGCACGAGACGTGATGCGTGAGTGATGCATTGTTGGCGTGAAGCCGCCAGTCACCAGTTGCCCATCGCTGCGGCCGCTGAGTCACCTGAACGGCTTCTGCGGAGGATGTTCAAGCAACATTGATGCAGATCCGTTGCTCTGCTCCCTGCCTCGGTCATTTCGAATGCAGTAGCCACACAGGACCTGTACTCGACAGTTGGTACAGGGAATCGTCACTGTTCCCACATGCACGTTACAGTCCACTCTTCTTCTGCCACCTTACGTTGATGTTGCGCCAACCATTCTCATTACGTTTTCTCTGAACAGACCTTGTATGTAGTATGGATACAGGTCCTTTATCAAATACATGTTTTGCAGGTGTTTCCTCCCAGCCCATGGCTTGCCTTTTCACCTTCTGGACAGTGCCTTTTGGAAAACAAAAGTTTCCAATTTTGATGACGTCCATTTTTTTTCCTTTCATGGTTTATGCGTTTTTGCATCTTAGATGTCTTTGCCTACCCCAGGGTTGCAAAGGTCTTTTTCTGTTTTCTTAAAGAAATGATAGTTTTTGCTTTTTTGCATAGGCGTAAGATCTTTAATTTTTGTGTGTATGGTGAGGGTTGCGGTCCATTGCCCCCTATTGATTTCCAGTTGTCTCAGCACAGTTGTTGCTTTACCCATAGAATTACCGTGGCCTCTGTCAAAAATCAGTTGACCATAGAAGCATGGCCCTATTTCTGGACTCTTCTGAATTCGTGCCGTTTAATTAGGGGTCACATTTTTAGCCTACGAGTGAGGTTATAGATATGCCAGTGTCCTTCCTGCCCGGAGATGCCGCTGCCGATAGCAGTGCCGCTCACCGTGAGTGGGAAGATCGTCTTTCCCAGGATGTGCCGGTGCTGAGGCCCGGGCTTGTGGAGGTGACCGCAGCGGGACCTCCGCCCCGTGGCTGCCGCTGTGCGGAGCAGAGCTGCTCTGGGGCTCGCCGGTGCTCAGGTCCGTGCGTCTGTCTGACCGCCGCCGGCCTTCCTCAGCTCCGCCTGTGGTGCCCTCACTGCACCGGCCTTCTGCGCGTTCAGCCGGAACACGCCCGGTCTGGCAGCCTGGCCTTCTTCCAGGGCCTCACTGGAGAGCCCATCTTACCAGTTGGCATTGAGGGTGGCTTTCAAGCAGAGCCGACGGGATGACCTGAGAAGCTAGATCGCTGTCTTGAGACGCTGCGGCTCCAGCCTTGATGGGCAGGGAGGGCGTGGGCCCAGTTTCTGCCACCACCTTGCCCCCATGCAGGCGGCCGGCCTCCCGTTGTCGGCGGACACACGGCGTGCTTCCGACTGCCTCCGCAGGGTGACGTGGTGGCATCCAGCTCGTATTAATGAGCCTTCGCTGGATGGTGGTCAGTGAGTCCCTGACTTGGTGGTTTTGAGCCCAGTGGCCCTGGCCCCGCACACAAGTTCCTGCTCAGTGGTGCTTGCCCTCACCCGTCTGGTGAGTTTCTTGGGAGACGTAGTGAGAGGAATTGGGTGACGCTGGTTTTGTGTTCGGGGAGGCTAAGGAGCTGCTGGGGCAGCGTCTTTCCCTGGCGGGGCTCTGTGGAGCACCCTGAGACTGTCCCGGTCCAGCCGGCTGACAGCACCCGGGGCTGAAGGAAGGGGTTGTGCTTCAGAGAACCCTAGGTGCCCCTCTCCCTAGAGCTTGTCTCTGCGGCCTAGCGGGGAGGGCAGCCCCCGAGGCCCAGCGGTGCAGGCGGGGAGGAGGCTGCTGCCGCCTCGCCTGTCCCTGTCCCCGTCCCATGATAAGGAACTGGGGCCCGGGCTGCACAAGACACAGTGGTGAGAGGGAGCAGTGCGGTGCCGTTCAGCGAGTCCGCTAGTCCGACGTAGTAGGAGGTGCCCTGGACTCACTCTGAGGCCTTTTGGCTAAGATCAAGTAGGGAAATGCTGCGGAGAATCTATTCTAGGTGACGGAAGTCCTTCCTCCTGACTTGATGTTCTTGAAACCTAGGAGAGCTGAGCCCCGGCCTGCCAAGTGGCCTGTGCTTCAGAGAAGAGAGTGAGCCCTCTGGTAGGTGGTGTGAGACAGGGTCTGACCTCAGGCTCCGTGCCCCCTGGTCTGCCTTCTGCGCATCATCTGCTTCTAGGCTGCGGGCTCAGAGCTGCCAGCAGCCCGATCATTTCCCTCACCGTGGAGCCAGTGCGGAAGCAGGGCCTGTTTCCTGCCCTTGCCGCCGTGATGCTGTGCATTCCGGGGCCGTGGCAACAAGAGAGGCGCCTGTAGCCCCAGGTCGTTCCCGGTGCACTGCGTCCTCACAGGCGGCACTGGGTGTGGGTGTGGTTGGCCCGGGGTGCGTGCAGGGAGGGCTCCAGAAGGTCGCAGCTGGGGCGGCAGGCCCGTCTGGGACCACCCAGCTGCTTTCTCAGCAGCCCTCTGGAAAGGCAGGCGGAGGATAAGAGTTATGTCCAACTTAGTTTTTCTCTTTTTTCATTTTGCCACAAGACAGAATTGTATCACACATCTCCAAGACGAGTAAAATGGCATTTCAGCTTCTTGTCTTTATAGACTCTGTGAACTTTAGGAAAGATCATTCTGGTCCCTTTTCATTAATAATGAAAACCAGGGGGCAATAAAATGTTCTTAACGGGAGCGTGGCAGGAACGAGGCGCCATGCGGGGTGAAGGGTGCAGCTGGCAGGGAGCCACAGGTGTGTCCCGGTGTTTGAGGAGATCGGAGCTCTGAAGAGGGGGGATCAGCTCCAGGTGGGTCCTGGTCTCCGACTCTGAACTCCCGGCCTCCGGGGCGCCACACGGGAGGCTGCGCGTTTGCAGGAAAAAGGGATCCAGCAGCTCTGGGTTCTGGTCCAGTTTTCAGTTGCAGCTGCCTTTTTGTAAGACACTTACCGGGTATTTGAGACTCTGGTGGTGAACACGATACTCTGGACGTGTGCCCACCTCGAAGATGCTCTCTCTGAGGGTTCTGGCTGCTGGGGACCGAAGCCCTCCGGAGCAGTGACGGCCTGGAAGTGGGTGAAGGTTGCCCGGTGTCTTTGCTTTTCCTCCTAAAAATGAACTTGGCAGTTGATGTTGGACTTTGCGCCGAGGCAATCTGAGCAGAGGTCAGGAATGAGACGGAAGGAGGGCCTGCCCGGGACCCAGATGCTGGCTCGATGTAACAGTGGCTATTGCTTATCTCCGTAGATCCGTGTAGATTCGTGTAGATTTGTGTAGGTCCGTGTAGGTCCGTGTCAGGGCGAAGCAGCGGAGCACCCTTCTGCAGACAGCCCCCCCCCGGGACACCGAGGGTCACTGCATAACCTTGGGAGGGAGTGGGGCAGTCCTGGCCTGGAGGGACCCAACCCAGGTCTGTAAAAAGATGAATACATTTACATTCAAGTGAAAAGCACCGGAGGGCCACAGACACCATAAAGTAGAGTCCCAAGAAAAGTAAAGAGTGTTGCAACTCCTGTCTTGGACAAAGGCTCATTTCCCTGCCCAATGAAAAGTTTCCCGAAAAGTTTCTCTACGTTGATCAAGCAGTGGAGTAGAAGTACAATGCACTGGAAAGGAAATACAGATGAAAAGGCGCTGGGTCCTCCCTCCTGATAAGATAGTGCAAATGAAAACTGTTGCCCCGTCTCTGTGGGGCCGCAGTCTCAAGTGGGGTGAACCCACTGTGTCTACTGTGGGCAGGGAGGTGGGGCTTGCGGGAACGAGCTGGTCAGGCCCCGTGGGGCGCAGCCTCGCAGGATCCTAGGGTCGCACCTCTGAGCCAGCCTGCGAGGCGTTCACGGTTACAGGTGTGCGTGTACATGCATGTGAGGTGGCCTGTGTGCTCAGTCACAGACGGCAGCAGCGTTGTGTGAAACAGTAGAAGACTGGAATCATCCAAGTATCCATCAGAAGGGAATTGATTCAGTGGAATATTGAGCAGCCATGGGGGGCGGTGAGAAATTGAGGGACGAGAGAAGGAAAATAATACATAGCTGTGTTGCTTTAGATGTGCATACAGACCCCTCATCTGAACAAACTGTTAGCAGCATCCGCGGGAGGAGGGAGCCTGTGTGCCTGTGTTCCCACCATGTGCCCGTGTCCTGTTCGGAAACTGGGAAATCAGAAGGGGAAGTTCAGGGCTGTGGGAGACGCCACCTGTTGATTCCACTTTGTGCGTGAGGCTGCGGGGTTGACCCATGTTGACCACAGGAAACACATGTGGAACCACAGGCCGGGCGAGGAGACACGTGGGGAGGGGTGGGGGCAGGCAAAGGAGGCGTTCGGACCCTTCTCATGCAGTGGCTCAGGGAGGAGGGAGCATCTCCCTCACCACTTTGGGGGGCGGTCTTTGCCATTTGGATCCCCCCACTCAGCAGGGTGCTGGCAGCCCCTCCTCCCTGTGTGCCCACATCCTGCGAACCCACCCTGCCTGCTCTCCTGGGGCCAGGAAGTGCCCGGCTGTGGCGGGAGGAGCTGGCAGGCCCCGGTGTGGGGCCAGGCTGGAGCCCATGGGCGTCTGTCTGAAGGAGCACCTGCTCCAGCCGTGCCCAGTCAAGTGCAGCGGGTGCCTCTGGAAGACTTGGGGTGCTGCTCCCCTTTCCTCTCCTCTTCCGACCCCAGTTCCTCGTCACAGCAGCCTGGCTCAGGTGGCACCCTCTAGGTAACTCCCCCCGGGTGCTGTGGTCAAGTCTGATGGGTCCTGCCAGTGGGTCAGGGAGCCGTGGCCCACGCCCCCTGTGACAGATCCCTGTAGAGGAGCCCGAGTGCCACACTGATCGGACGTTGGGGACGGAGGCAACGGCACTTTCCTGTGCGCCTCGCAGAGGTGCAGGGATGTCCGATGCGGTTCAGATGGAAGCCCCCGTGGTCGGCGCGTGGGAGGATCACGCAGCAGGAGACCCTGGGGTCCGTCCCCCTGTGGAACTGGAGCCGTGGGCAGCTTTCGGAATTGCTGTTCTGAAGAGCCTGCCCCTGCATTTCCAGGCTTCCCCCATGACAGTCGCGTGTGGTCCTCCTGTGCTGGCTCTGCCGTCCTGGTCCCAGGTCCTCTTGCATTTGGGGCCCCTGGCAGTGGGCTCCTGCGCACTTTCCTCCCACCCGCAGCCCACCTCAGGGCTGCCCTGTCCCTCAGGCTCACCAGCCCTCTCGGCAGCACGCTCGGTGCACACTGGCCGCCTCCGTCCTCCGAGCACAGGTCAGCCTGCCTTTGCGGTTGCTCGTGCCCTTCCTGGGCTGCTTTCCCTGGGACCCCGAGGGTCTCAGCAGGCGCCTCTTCCAAGGACCCCCGGCTGGCCCACCCTGCCCTCGCCACCCTCCTTGCCGGTCCTGCACCGCTCAGGAGCTAACTGGCTCCCGGCTCTGCAGGGTGAGCTCTCAGACAGGCGAGCAGCAGAGGGCCCGGGCGCCACTGCCCCTGCCGCACCTCAGACACCACCGGGCACACAGCCTCCCACCCTCGCTCGCTCTGAAGCGGTTCCCAGCTTATCCCTGTCTGCAGCAGCGCATGTGGATGCCGGTTACGTGCATCTAAGCAGGTTTATGTCGCCTCGCCGGATCCTTCCTGCCTCGCAAATGAACACCAGGCCCTCGGGCTTCGGATCACTGCTGCCAGCTGAGCTCCAGCCCGGGCCTAGCTCACTGCCGGCCGCACGCAGGGGCCCGTGGAGGCAGGCGTTCCGGGAGCCTGCAGAGGACGGAGATGCCGCCGGGCCTGTGTCCCTGACCGGCACCCTGCCTCCCGCAGTTGGAGTGGCCAGTCCTTTGAGATGCGCACACACCTGTGCTGTCCCAGCCCGAGGGCGGGACACATGTGCCTCTTCTCCTGAGGCTCTTTCCTCCCTCCCCAGGCCCCGCGGGCTCCCGATGGAGAGATTACAGCGCCTTGGCCATCATCACAGCGGGGATTGCATTCGGCTTCCACCAGCTCTACAAGGTAAGTCTGCCTTCCCCGGGCCCCCTTGGCGGTCAGCTCCTTTCTCCCCTTTCCTGAGCTTTATCCGAGTTGGGGCACTGAGCCCCGGGGTGCCGGAGGGGCAGGGCTGTGGACAGAGGCAGGATGTCCCACACACACACTGTGGAGCTTCGGGTCCAGGCCCTGCCCCCACCCCGACAGGTGTGCTTGGCAGGTTCAGACCCCACCTCATCCTCCGGACTGGGCATCTCCACAGGGTGACTTTGGGCCCCTCCCAAAGGAGCCCTGCCACATACATAGAACAGTGCCCTGCGTGGGCTAAGCAGGCCTCCATGGAGGGACAGGATGGCATAGTGGTGAGGAGCATGGGTGGTGGAGCCCAGCGGCCTGTGCTGCACCCGGCTCTGCCGTGCGGTGTGTGTGTGAGCACAGGCTCAGTGGTCTCATCTGTAAAGTGGGGGCAGTGGGACCTCCCTCTCGAGGCTGCTGTGAAGCTCAGAGGTGCATCTTTGGGCCACACTGTGGCCCGGCATGAAGGGAGTGCTATACACACCATCTTTCCCACCTTGGTACGTAAAACCCGCTGGGAACCTCACGGCATACTTATGTTTACGGGACCTCCTTTTCAGTCCCCTGCCTACTGTGCCACCACCCAGGCAACCTAGGGTTTCCTCGGACTTCAGTCACCCCCAGGGTCCGGAGGTCATGCTCACAGCGGAGCTGTGGGTCTGCATGAGCTCCCCCTCCCTTCTTGCCAGGCACCAGCTACCAGGGTCTGACTTAGATTGCAGCAGAAGGTGCAGAGCTGGGGCGGGTCCCGGGAGGACTTTCGCTCTCTCTCGCTCCTGGAGAGAAGCGCCTTTCCTTTCAGGGCCACCTGCTACCCCACCCCATACTTGGAGATTTTTTTGTTTGTAAAGAATCTGCATGAACACCCAGGCTCACTGTTGTAACTTTTCCGCACGGGAGACATGTTTCAACATCGCACCCTGGGAGTCTTAGTTTTGGACTTAGTACCCAAGTTAAGGACAGAGTTGTAGCAGAAGATAGTTTTTTCAGCGTAACATCTATTCTTGGAGTTGGAAATCCCCGGGTCAGAAGTCCAGAAGCACAGTACTCTGTGTCTGGGCCGCCCGCTCCGGCCGGTCCCCCGGCACCCTGGGTGCGGAGCCTCTTTCCCACCCGGCCGGTGCGCTCGCCAGCAGGAAATAGAAGCGGAAACGAGTGTCCAGGCTGCGCTCACTCGCCGACCTGCCCTGGGCCTGCCGGGAGCAGGGGCAGCTGCTGGCGCGGGTCTCCTCTCCGCTTTCAGAAGGAGGCGTTGAAAGGTCCGTCCCGGTGGTGTCAAAAGACCTGCCAGGGCACCTGCTCCTAGTTTCTTTAAACACTTAGATATTTATTTAGCGTGTGCCCCTTCCCTTGGCATCTCTGATCTCGTACATGGAATTTCTATCTTACATGTGTCATAGTTTCGTGACTTTCACATTTAGGACATTTTCAACCCGGAGTGTAGGTAGGCTCCACTTGGGGAGCTTCAGCCCAGTCGTGGTGCTGACTCAACACGGGGGTTGGAAAGCACTTTGCAAACTAGGAGCTGCTCTGCGTGTGCTGAATCACAGTCTCCACTCAGGAGCTGCTCTGCGTGTGCTGAATCACAGTCTCCACTCAGGAGCTGCTCTGGAAATGCATTTTCCCTCCCACCCCTGGGAGAGACCATGCCCTGCCCGGCTCAGACCCTTAATGGGGAAGTTGCTGCCTCCTGTCCCCTCTGGGGCCCAAGTGGAATGAGAGCCAGAGTTCTCCTGGGCTGGGCCACGCAGCCAGTTTCCACACCCTGGCGGCACGGGGCTCCCTCGTGCTGTCATTCAGGTGCTGGCCTCCGCCCTGAAACGGGAGGGCACAGGGTCCTAAGTTCACATGCACATCCTTCCATCCGCCCCCCACATTCCACCTGCCACCCCCACGCGCCTCAGGCAGTGGTGACCAGTTACACCCCACCTGCTGCCTTCCCTGTCCTCCCAGCCAGCTCCCCTGCATTGGGGCGCCTGCTCTGTTGCCCTTTTCCCCCTGGGGTCAGCCTCTTCAGCCTCTGCCCCTCCCCCTCCCTTCCTCTCTGGGGGCACTTGATGATGTGCCTTGTAGCCGAAGGGAGTTTGTTCCGAGGATTCAAGGCTTAGTTTAGAAAAACCGGAGGTGACCTCTTCCAGCAGCCGCGAAATCTCCATCCGTGTGTTAGCCCCTAGGAAGAGAGCCAGAGTCCCCAAAACCTGTTGTGGGTGCTCATCTAGTTTCTCAAGTCAGTTCTTACTTTTTCAGTTTGACCCATTTGTTTCCTTACGGAGAACTCAGGGACAGGGTCGAGCGGGAGAGGTTCAGGGAAGTGTGAAAAGCTGCCCCCCTCCCTGGAGGCCACCAGCCGCCCCTTTCTGTGTAACCTTTCACGTTGGCATCCCACAAACGTGTAAAGTAGACCTCTAACTAGTTTTGTTACAGGAATAGTATCCATAACGCCATTAAGAAAACTAAATAAAAGAATCAGAAAGTTTTTCCGGAGAATAAATCAGATTGAATGTGCTCATCCCTGTTCCCTGGTCCTTGTCCTTATTCAGACAGTTTCCTCGTGGTTGGAATCGCAGCCTCGTAACTTTTGAATATCTTGTTCATTTATGGTGTTTGCTGAGAAAGTTTCCCAAACCTGGGGGTGACAGAAAGTTGGTCTGCGGAGTGAGAGATTGTTGGACAATAACCTGAGTATGCACCCGCCCTCCTGCTCACCCCCTTCTTGCAGAAGTACCTGCTCCCCCTCCTCACGGGCGGCCGCGAGGACAGGAAGCAACTGCAGAGGATGGAGGCGAGCCTGTCGGAGCTGAGTGGCAGCGTGGCGCAGACAGGTAAAGATTAATGACTCCATCCAGCCGCCCCTCCAAGCCTTCCCGGAGCAGCCCCTTCCCTGCCCCTCCCTCCTCCCCTCTGTCTCCACTTTATGTGGTGACTTCATTTATCTGCTCTGAGAATCTGTTCACATTTGCAAATGAAGCCGCCGTCATTTCGGTTTAATTTGAAATTGCTTGTTTACTGTCGGCGCGGCCTCAATTAATTATGTTTTTACGGAAAGGCTCCCAACCTCAGAATATTAATAAGGGGAATAAAATGACAGTCTTTCTAAGGGCTGTAAAGTTCATTTTTAATTTCTGCCTCTATGAGGTTTTCAGGGGGGTTTCAGTGATTTCCCCCTTCCCTCTAAGAACCCAGTGCAAGGTCAAGAGAGGCTGTGATTACTGTGACTCCCAGGACCCTGGCCACCTCCTCTGTCATCAGCTCCACGGGGCTCACGTTCATTACCCGGTGCCCCAGCGATGGCCCAGGTTAGCTGGGACCTGTCTCGCAATGTTGGCTTTTCTACTTGATAAACTTGTTTACTAGACAGAGGCTCTGAATCTAAAAACTCAGGCGAGCGGGAGAGACACTGTCCCAGGCAGCCCTGAGAACCCCTCCAGGGTGGTGGCCCCAAGGCCCCCAACAAGGCCGCATGGCTGCAGGAGCACCAACTCCTCGGGCTGGCTGGGGAGGGCAGGCAGGAACGGCAGGCCCTGGGTGGGCAGTTTTTATTCGCCCCTGAAGGGTGTGGGGCCCGAGACGCTCTGTCCCAGGTCTGGAGGCTGCATGGGTTCCGCAAGGACACGGCCAGGCCCGGGGGAGGAGAGGTGCAGGCATTACAGGCCAGGAGAGCCGGGCACCTGGTCAGCAGACGTGAGCAGAGGGGAGAGGCTGGAGGGGAGGTGCAGGGCGGGTGGCTACCCTCAGCGCAGGTAGACTCTCCAGGGTGTGGGCCGGGCACCCGGATGAGATGCTGCACCGTCAGGTGCGTGGACACCGGAAGGAGGAGAATCTGCGTGGAGCTTTTAACAGACGCCACTGTTTTCTCTCCCAGTGACTCAGTTACAGGTGACTCTGGCCTCTGTCCAGGAGCTGCTGGTTCAGCAGCAGCAGAAGGTCCAGGAGCTCGCCCATGAGCTGGTCACAGCCAAGGTATTGATCCCTGACCCCGGTCCCTGCACCTCTGCCTGTCACTGCGCCTCACTCTTGTCCTTTCCTGCCCGGTTCACGGCATCCTGTGGGTCTGGCTGGTGTTTCCCATGCCGGTTACTTGGCAGGGGCCCACCCTACCCTCATAGGGAAAAGAGGCTTCAGCATTGGGGGCTTCCTGTCTCCCTGTCACCTCCCAATAGCTGTCTACCTGGGGCCCTCCCATGGCAGCACTAGCACACACCTCCGCTCCAGAGATGGATGGGGTGGACACAGAGGGTCTCCACCTCAAGTTAGGTCACAAGGCACAGTTGCCGGGAGTGCCTGGGGTCGGGGTGGAGGGAGTGCCAGGCACCGGCCGACCTCTGTGGTGATGCCCTGAGCCCAGGGGAGTGACCCCCTAATGCCCAATGGAGTGTCTTGCCCACAGGGGTTGACTAGGGCAGTTGCCATGTCCCCCTTCTGAAACCTGAAGCTGTCCTGGTCACTTCCAACCCTGGGGTCAGACTACCTGGGTTCAAACCCTCCTCTGCCATGTGCTGGGTATGTGACCACAAGCACGTTAGCCCCTCTGGTCCTTAGTTTCTTCATCCGTAAAATAGAGCTGTTGTGGTCCCTCCTCCATTGTCTTCACATGCTTGGAACAGTGCCGGGCTGAAGTCAGCTCCCGGGAGTGCATCTCTGGCCTGGCTCCTTCGGGTATACAGCAGGGTCATTCCCAAGGCCGGGGCTTGGACAGACGGGGCCCAGATGACAGTGGTCCAGTGTCTCCAGGAGATCCGCTGTCCTCCCCTCGCCACCCCTGTCTCCCAAGTTGCTCTCTGCTGCTTCCACCCACTGGCTCTTGCTGTAAAGGACCCGTTCTGCCTGTTTCTCCTGGGGATCCCACCACCAGCGCTCAAGTCTTCTGCATTTGCAGAAACCCAGCAAAATGGGAATCTTTCCATTTCCCGTGGAATCTGGGGTGTCTTCTGTGAAGAGGGGCTCACCTGCACTTCCTCCTCAGATGGTGCAGAGGCCAGGTGGCCCCTCCAGCCACTGCGTGGTGCGCCCCGGGGGTGGGGCGGGGTCCCGTCAAGCACCCAGAGTGCAGGGATGCCCCGCCCTGCGCTCCTCTGTTATCTTTTGGAGCAGTGGCCTGCTAATGGCCAGAAGCCATTCCGGAAATTGGGAAACTGTTTTCAGACCTTCACCATTAAGATTAAGACCACATGTTGCGCTTTAAGAGGGGAGGGCCCAGGGCTGTGCCTGGTGGTTGAGAGCCCGGCTTCTCCTGCGTGTTTCTCGGTCCTGGCCCGGCCCCTTCCCTCCGTCTCCCCTCCACCGCGAGGCGCACTGGTCTGGTGCCTAAACCCGCACGTGTGAAGACTGGTCACCCCATAAACCAAAGGCTTGGAGCTGTGTTTTCTCAGCTGTAATATAAGTTTTTATATTTGGCTTCCAAGCTCCTACTGCAGCACTGTAAAAAATTAAAAAGAAGAGCATTAAGTAATTAAAAAAACCTACATAAAACTGAAGGCTGGGAGTTTTCTACAACTGTTTTTTTAAAGAGACTGGCTAAAAAGCCCCAGATGTCAGATTTTATTTCTAAATCCTGGCATCTGGCACCATACGCGTTTGGAAATTTGAGTCCTTTGTAGGCCGGTGAGTGGAAATGGCTCCCTTGTTAATGGGCCGCAGTAGCTGTCAAGGTTTCGGAGGAGCCAGCACGGTGGCTCCTGGGCCTGCTCTGCCTGGTGGTCTGGCAGGGGCGCGGGGGTGCGTGTGCGAGGGGGGCGGGTGTCGGCACCCTCTCTTATTCGCACCGCCTGGCCTTCCGAGCCCTGCGGCCCCCGCAAAGGTGCGTGGCTGCCACGAGACCCTGCCCTGGGTAAGAGGCCCGAAGCAGGTCGGCAGGAAGTCCTGGGCCCCCACATTCTCCCGACCTTACTGCTGGGGTGTTCTTTATCTGGCCAGGGAAGCAGGGGCCTTGCACGATTAAGCTGTGTACTCGAAGCCACCTGAGCGTGGCCTCCAGCCGGGATGCGGCCCCGCCCACCTGAGCCTACCCTGCCTGGAATTGGCCCACAAACACTTCACCCTTGAGAGGCAGCTCAGCCACTAACAGCTGCCATGTGGGGGACCCCGCATTTCCCCTCCATCCAGGTTGCCCAGAGAACGGTGGCTCTGGTGCCACATTCGGAGGGGGAGGGATGTGTTTGTTGGAGGTCACTGTGGCCCTTTCCTCCGTGGGCCGTCCCCGGACGAGCCTTCCCAGTCATCCCGGAGCTCCGCTGGGCACCGACACTGCAAACCACCTGCGGTTCAGGGCCCGACCAGCGGAGCCGGGACTGCAGGTCACCAGGCCGCGTGGAAGGGCCCCCAGGTGAAGCCTGTCTGCTGGGCCCGCGGCAGACTCGGCTGGGGGCGCAGGTGCTGGCACCCACCTACCCTCCGGGGCGGCTCTCCAGACCCATGTCTGGCACCTTCGGATGGAGGAGCTGTCCTGACTCCCTTCTGCACATGGTGAGGCCTCTCCACAGGGAGAGGGACTTAGCGGAGGTGGACGTATATTTACTTTAGTAGTTTTGTTTTACTGGGACGGTTCAAACACGAGCAGTGGAGGGGCCGCACGGTGACCCAGGCCCCTCCCAGGCGCGCGGCCCGTCAGCCCCAAACAGCAGCACCTTTCTCCTGCACACGCCTCCGCGTGCACCTCGGAATGAACCGGACTCTGGTCCTTGTGTCCTGCTATTTTACGTAACCTGATTTCACGTCACGATTCCCTAGCGTTGTCACATAAGCCAAACAGAGTTGTGCGAACACCTGACATTTAAACAGTGTCCCGGGCAGGCTGCCCCTGAGTGACAGCGGCAGAGCCTTCCCGGGGACGGCCACCCCAGCCTCCCCCAGGGTCCCCGAAGCCCAGCCCTCCTGCGGCCCCGGCTAGCTGGCTCTGTGGGTGGGAGAGGGTCAGGCCACCCTGACCCTTGGTCGCCTTTTTTTTTTTTTATGACTCTCAGGCCACCACATCCACCAACTGGATCCTGGAGTCCCAGAACATCAATGAGCTCAAGGCAGAAATCAACTCCCTGAAGGGGCTTCTGTTGAACCGGTAGGAGGTGGGGAGGGGCCTGTGCAGGGCTGCTGTCTCTCGGGTGGGGGTGTCTTGCCCTGAGAGCCTGACTGAGCTGCGTGTGGCAGGCATCGAGGTCAGGAACCTTTCACGTGTCTCTCCCTTCCACCTCCCGTCTGCGGCACCCACACTTTTCAAATGCAAACAGTTCCTCAGCCTGTCAAGACCTGGTCAAGGACCCTGAGCAGAGAACATCCCACCCCCTCCAGACAGGGCCGGTTCCTCCTCAGTCCTGAGCCCCCACTGGGCCCCAGAGAGGACCCCCCCCCCCAGAGGGCCAGGGTACCTTGGTGTGAAGGTCCTGGATGCAAGACAGGGCGGAGGCCCCCCACCCCCAACAAGGCTGCAGCCCACACAGCCCTGCAGGGCTGGCCTGGGACGGGCTGGTTTTAAAAGTGAAAGGCTTGTGTCCTGGGAGGCCCGATCCGCGGTCACCCCATCTTTAGGGCACCCAGGTTGGTCTTTGTGTGGTTCAGGGTGGCCTGCAGGCCCAGGATTTGGTGGGGACCGTGTGAGGCAGTATCAAGCGTCACTCGGGGTTAAGGGTGGGGACTCCAACCAGGGCACCCCCTCTCCAGGCCGCCTGCCTCCAGGCCCTTGGAAAGAATGGACCTGTGGCCTTGAGAGGGGGCTGTCATTAGGAGAGACCCCGCGGCCCCCAGCCTAGAACACAGCGCCTCTGAGGCCATGGTCAGAGAGCAGGTGCTGGCTGGCAAGGCCTTGGCCGGGCACCCCCCTCACAGTGGCCTGAGGAGGAAGGGCTGCCCTGCGCCCGCGCTGGGGCCCTGGGCGGCCAGGAGAGCAGACCTTTGTCCGCGTGGCTCAGGCAGAGACACCCCTGGTCCCACAGCTTGATTTCCAAGCTGTCGGCAAGAGGACCTGCTGGACTTGGCTTTGGTCTGCCGCCCGCCCGGCCCGGGAAGTGGGGGTGGGGACTGACTTCCCGGAAGTGTTGAGCTCCAAGGTTTTCTAAGAATGTTCCCGGGGCCGCCCTTCTGGTTGCGAAGCTGCGGGCCTGCAGCAGTAGCCCAGGTGTTTGGGGAGCCCAGTTCTCTGGCTCCCCGCCTTTGCTGCCTGGCCCCCAGGCTGTAGGCGGACAGCGCAAGGACCAGGAAGGAGTGGGCTCCTGTGCACGGCAGGCCCCCCAGGGTGGCTGTCCACCAGGAGGGAGGCCCTGGGGCACCCCTGGGAGGGTCGGGTGCTCAGCGGGCAGCCCAGGGCAGCTCTGGTTTCTGTCTCCGCAGCATCAGCCTCGAGAGGCCTTGTTTCCGTGAGGGTGGGTGCACGGGAGCAGAGGTGGCTGGCTGGGCTCAGTCCTAGCCCTGCTCAGGAGGCCGTCCCTAAGCACTTGGGCCCGGGAGGAGGGCGGGAGCCCCAGATGGTTGTCCCAATGCTGCCTTCTCCTTCCTCACCAGGAGGCAGTTCCCACCTTCCCCCTCCGCCCCGAAGATCCCCTCCTGGCAGATCCCCGTCAAGTCGCCATCGCCCTCCGGCCCCGCCGCAGGGAACCACCACAGCAGCAGCGACATCTCGCCCGTCAGCAACGAGTCCACGGGGTCCTCGCCCATAAAGGAGGGCCACAGCCCTGGGGGCCCCACGGGCCCCTGCCACCTGCTGGGGGCCTCAGAGGAGGGCGAAGGGGTGGTGGACGTCAAGGGCCAGGTGAGGATGGAGGTGCAGGGCGAGGAGGAGAAGAGGGAGGACGAGGACGACGAGGACGGGAGCCACGTGGAGGAGGACTGCCTGGGGGTGCAGCGGGAGGACCGCCCGGGCGGGGACGGGCAGATCAACGAGCAGGTGGAGAAGCTGCGGCGGCCCGAGGGGGCCAACGAGGACGAGCGGGACTAGGCCCTGCGCCCCCGGGCCCTGAGCCGGGCGGGGTGGGGCGGCCGGGGGGCAGGGGCCCCGCAGCCTCGCTCGCTCGCCTGCCCGGGCTCAGCTCGGCCTGGACAGGCAGCCGGGGCTCTGCGCTCGCACCAGGCTGGGGGCGCGTCTCCGGGACCCACGTCCGGTCCCGCGGGTGTCCGCTGAGCATCTTCGCTAACCTCACACCGAGCATGACCGGAGGTGGCTCTTGCTGGCTCCTGACCCCTGAGGAGGGGGCTGCGCTGGCCAGGCGTCTGCTGTCCCGCCTCTCCCCCGCCCCGTGGCTCCTACTTCGCTTCTTGCCGGGGGCCAAGGCTCTTGTCATGTCATGCCCCCTGGGCACCTGTCTCCGCGAGGGCCTCCCAGGCCCCACAGCCGGCCCCGCCCTCCTGGTGCCACCCTCCTTCCAAACCAACAAAGTCACACTGCACTTCTGTCACCTGCCAGCGGGTCAGCTACGTGGCTGTCACGCCCGTGTGGGAGCCAGGCTTCTGGGCCTTCGTCTGTCCTTCCCACCCCGGAACATGTTCCTTTGTGCGATCAGGTATAGGTTCAGAATATAAGATCCGATTGTATATAATTGTAATAAATATGAGTTGTCACTGTTTAACTCCCGCCTGCGGCTCCCCGTCTGCTGTTGGGCCCAGCACTGGGAGGTGGGTCTTGGCTGAGGCTGAGCCAGGTGAGCTCCGGGGGGCCCAGGAGGGGTGTGGGGGGCTGGGCCCAGGCACGTTTTCCCCGCCGCTCACCCGGAGCCGGGGGGTTTCATCCTCAGCCCCGAGTGTGTGTCTGAGGGCGACGGTGATCCAGGAGGAGAAGGACCTCGTGTTACTGAATATAGACCTGATGCGAAGGGTGATGAGCTCTCCTTCCTTAAATGGATGGATGTGCTCCCAGGAGGGTGTGCGCTTCCTCCCCCGGCTCCGCTCCCTTCGCCCTCCCTGTCTCCTTTAACCTTCACAGCGTTTGCTAAACCCAGGAAAACAGCATGGGAGGAGGGCTCTGTGCCCTGCGGCTGCAGCACAGGGCTGGGTGCGGGGACAGCAGCCTCAGCCCGGCTGCCTTGTGTAGACACACGGCAGGGACCGCTCAGCGGGGCACCTCGCTGGCCTCCGGACACCTGGGCACCACTGCACTGCCCGCCGCCCACCTGGTGAGAGAGAAAGCCAGGGGCTGTTGTGTCGCAGAAGCATTTCACACACACACACACACACACCCGTTGAGGCCCCTTTTTAGGGTTCGGGGCCCACCCCCATCCCTGGGCAGCAGACTTCTTCCTGACCAGTGTCCACCCCCTGGCCTGGTTCCTCGGGGTTTATCTTTGAGGCCTGCAACCTCACAGGACATCCCTGCAGTCTATTTTCCTGACATGAGCTTCCTAGGGACAGACAGCCCTCGTGGAGCGTCACCTCGGCCTCCCTGCTGTCCCTGAAGAAGCCAGGGTTGTGTGGTGGACGAGGACCGCCCAGGGTGCAGGAGCCAGGCCAGCAGGCTGGGCTGAGACACGGTTTCCGCCCTCGGATCCCCGGTCCTGACTGGGCAGTCACGGGGTCTCCCCTTTTAGCTTGATGGCCATTTACCATCGCCTCATTTTCCAGAGGTTCGTCCTGCAGGACAGGGTGACCCGAAGGCAGGTGACCTGGGTGGTAGCAGCTGCTGGGAGCTCTGCAGTGGCCAGAGGCTGCCCGGGGGCCCCGCGTCCTGGGGGCCCGGCTGCCGCCCGGGGGCCAGGCAGCTGCGGGGCTGGGGTGCTCGTGGGGAAACCTGTGCCCAAGGCCCAAAGGCCACGGGTCCTGAGCCGGCTGTTGGCTTTGAGGACAGAGCCTGGCCTGATTTCAGGGAGGAAACACCCCTCCCCAAAAACGGCGTGAGTGCTGCCTAATAAAGGCAGCGCTGGACGGAGGGAAACAGCCCTTTGAAAAAAAGCCTTTCATTAGAAAAATAATGCATTTCATCCAAATAAGGTAAAAATATTTGGAATGGGGCAGAAGTGAGCAGCAGGCAGCGCCTGTCAGGCCCTTTCTGGAAGGGGAGATTATGATACTCAATTACAATGTATTTTTGTAAAGTGTCTCAGGGAAGCACGGCCGCCGGCTGGGAGATGGAGGCTGCAGGGCACCGTCCTGGTGGCCCAGGGCGCCAGGGTTCCGGTGCCCCAGCAGGCAGACCCTTCAGTCAGCATCCGCCCACACAGGGGTCCTGGGACCTCGGGCCGGGGCGGGGGCTGTTCTGCTGTGGGTCTTCAGCGCTGCAGGGGACCAGTAACCCTCCTGCTCCCGCCCCCACCCATTGCGTCCACGGGCACAGGTGTGCTCACAGGTGGCCCTCTGGGTCTCTTCTAAAATAAAAACGGGGAACTCCTTCGATGTTGTGTGACGTGCTTGTCTCACTGAAAGTGAGCCCTGTGTCCTTGGGGACTCCCGTCGGGTGGGAGTGGAGGTTCTCCAAAGGCTCCTCCTGGCCCTCGGTGCCCAGTCAGGACACCGGCCTGGACCCAGAACCTCTCTGATGACTGCCCGGCCCTGCGCTGCCCTGGCCTCAGCCCTGCCCTGGCCCCAGCCCAGCCCCGGCCCTGCCCTGCCCAGCCTCAGCCCTGCCCCAGCCCCGGCTCTGCCCCAGCCCCGGCCCTGCCCCGGCCCTACCCTGGCCCTACCCTGCCCAGCCTCAGCCCTGCCCTGGCCCTGCCCCCACCCTACCCTGCCCAGCCTCAGCCCTGCCCCAGCCCTGCCCCAGCCTCAGCCCAGCCCCAGCCCCGGCCCAGCCCCAGCCCTGCCCTGCCCCAGCCTCAGCCCTGCCCCAGCCCTGCCCCAGCCTCGGCCCTGTCCCGGCCTCAGCCCTGCACCCACCCTGCCCTGCTCCGGAGCCCAAGGAGGAAAGGCAGGCTGGAGACATTTTCTGCCGGCTTGACAACCTTATCCTCAGGAGTTTACTTAATCCTTAGTGTTTTCTTGCTCTGTTTAAAATAGTTTATGCCAAGGCACCCAGGGAAGAGGTTCGGAGGCTCCAGACAGCAGGGGCACAGGTGCCAGGGAAACCCTGCAGGTGGGGCGGCTCCAGCGTGGAGTCGTGCTCACCTGGGGGTCAGCCTGAGCCCTGGTCGCCTCTCCAGCCCCTGCTTCTCACTGCCAGGCAGCGACCACCACCTTCACGCTCAAGCCCCCCGGGCCCCAGGATCTGTAACGGGGTTGGGTGACTTCCACCCGAACCGTGAATAGTTTACTTGCATTGAGCACTTGTTGCCCTTCTAGAAGAAGAGATTTTATTCTAATGTCACATAGAATGCCCGAAGGCTCTGCTGCCACCTGGCAGGTCCTAAAAGCCTCTCTCCTCCGCATCTCCCAATACACCTTGGAAACTCGGGAGACCCCAGTGTGGCCGCCGGGCCTCAGGGAGGCTATGCACAGAGCCGAGCGGACGGGAAGTCAGGGCAGGGCCTGGGCGCTTTGGTGGGCAAAGCCTCCCAAGGCTGGGGGTCTCCCCCCGGGTGTGGTGCCTCCTCCCAGGGTGGCACCCGGCCCTGGCTTATCCCCAGCAAGGTCCCCAGGACGGCTGCCCTCTCTGCTCCCTGAAGACCTGCCATTGACCTTGGCGCAGCAGCCCTCGGCCACCCACCCACTGTGCGCTAGTCTTGGGCCATGGCTGCCTGTGTGACAGGGCTGCCTCTGGTGCGGGTGGAGGGGCAAGCACCCGTTGCCCAGGCGGACGGGGCGTGCGGCCCCCAGCCACCCGTCCAGTGGGCTGGCGGGAGTGAGGCTCCGGGGGTGACAGCCTGAGCCTGTGACGCAGGGCCTGGCTCCTTCCAAGAGGTTACACATCCAGAACTCGCCCCAGTTTGGGTGTAGGAGCCTTACATGCTTACATCCCAGCATGAAAACATGTTTCACTGCATTTCCTACCGAGTCCAGCAAGCCACAGGGTGTGTTGCAGGGCCTGTACCCACTCCGCACCCCTGGGGTGGGGCGCTGCCCCAGCTGCAGGCCCCTCCCTCCCGGGGGTGGGTGACACAGGCCCTGGGCATGAGCTCCTGGAGGGTGTGGTGGGCAATTTTCATCGGGGGCAGGACCAGGGAGTTGGGACGGTGGGCCCTGAAGACCGAGGGCCTGGCTTGTCCTGATTCTCGCTTGGAAGCTGGCCCTGCCCACCGCGTGTGGGTCTGCGGAGGCCCATCGAGGCCCGGGAGACCTGGGGGCAGCTGAAGAGAGGGCAGTTTTAGGGGATCTGCCCTGTGTGCCCCTCTTCCCTACGCTGGGCCCCAGGAGTCCCTGAGAGGCAGCTGAAGTTGAGGCCCTTGGGAGCCGCCCCCAAAGCTTCTGCGGGCCCGACCCATCTCCCACCACCACCACTGTGGTGCCCAGAGGGAGCCCGTGGTCCCACCACCCGCCCACAGAGGTCGGGCTTGGCGCTCTGCCTCCCCTGGGGCCCCACGGAAGGACAGCTTGGCCCACCCGGGCCGGAGAAGCTCCAATAATGGTTTTAATTTGTTGAACTTGTGTTTTATCCCATAAATTAGTCACTGTTTTATTTAAAAGAATCGAGATACCCACAAACAATAGGCGAGTTCCAACTTGAACATTTTAATAAGACAGAAAAAAGTATATATTTTCGAGTCTGTTACCAACATATTTATGTAAATAGCTTGTGGGCTGTGTTCCAGGAGAAGCGGAGGGAGGGAAGGGCCTCGAGCAGTGTCAGCCGGTGCGAACACACTGAGCTGGGCGCGGGGTGGACCCGCGGAGTCTGAGGGTGGGGCGGCCCCTGGCCCAGGGGCCCAGCTTGAGTTCTCTCCTCGGGACAGTGGTGTGGCCCATAGCAGGGGTGCCCCAAACGATGAGATGTCCTCCAAGGGGAAGAAGGCAGTGGGCCCCACCCATGTCCCCTCCCCAGGGCCCCGGGACATCTGGCCACCTGGAAGGAGGTCAGCTCAGGGCAAGGCTGGCACCACAATGCGATGATGAGGTGTAACCAGAAGTGGGTCACTGTGCAGACGTGTCAGGGTCCACGAGGTGTGAGGTCTGCCCTCAAGGCAAGGCCCCTCAAGGGTGCTGCCAGCACCCAGGCTTCTGGGGGTGCCCACAGCCACGGTGTCCCTTCTGGCTCTGCCCACCGTGCGCTCCAGGCAGGAGCCGAGCCAGCATCCGGATCTCCGGGTACACGCCGTTCCCAGCCCGGGCAGGTCCCTGCAGGAAGGAGGAAGGAGCCAGGGAGGAGGCATCTGGGTGACCCTGCCAAGTGCCTGCCCAGTAGTGCTGGCTGGCAGACAGAGGAGGGGGCTGGCTGGGGCTGGGGGTTCCGGGGGGCCCCGAGAGCCTGGCTGGCCTTTGCCCGAGGCCCAAGGCTTCCATGACGATCGCCTCTGCCCGCAGGTGGCTCCTAAGTTTTAGGCGGGGCCTCCAGGCCGGTCAGAGCAAGGGGGTCGCCCTTCAGCTGTGCAGGGCCCAAGCCCCCCAGTATCCGTCCCCAGCCGTTGAAGAGAATTTGGCCCGATTCCAGGGCGACACTGGTCCTTCCCCTTCCCTGCCAGGGTGGAAGGTCACCAGCTCCCTCCCCGCCTCTGCCCTGTAGGATAGGTTGGCCCTCCTGCCCTGCAGGGCTGGGTCACTGCCAGCCACTTGGAGCTCATTTTAAAAATAAAACATAACTTGATAGATTTTTTTTCCAGTTTTTATTGAGTGAAAATGTCAAACCTTGCATCAGTCATGCAAAAAAAAAAAAAAATCAAATAAATAAAACACATATATTAAATTTCTAATAGCACTAAATTCAAGTGGAAAAATATTCAGTTCTTAATAACCAGGTGCCGAGGAGACCAGATTCAAGTAATCAGAGCACACGCTGTTCAGTCCGGTTCTCACGTTCTGCGTTTTTCGTCTCAAAACCTCTCTATATATCTCTATATATCTATATATGTATATACATATAGATATATACACACATATGTGCATACATATTATTTTATATTTATATATATACACATACATAGTTATAAAACATTAAAAAGAGCATTGGTGGATCAAGCATTGTTTTCCCCACAGAAAGAAAATAAAACAAAAATTACACATTAAAATTCAAAATGAGCTAGCGATGGCTTATAGTCCTAGTGTGCAATACGAAGGTTACAAAAGGCTAGACTTCGCACTGTCGGCGTCTTCTTTTTTTCTTTTTTTTTTTTCCTTTCTTTTTTTTGTTTGATTTTGCTACATTGAAAAATGTTTGTTTTTGTTTTGTTTTGTTTTCCTTTACAAAACTCCTTCCACAGACTCGGGGGTTCTGTGGTCGGGCACAAAGTCTGGGCGAGTGCTCGGCAGCAGCCCCGGGTGCGCACGCAGCGTGGGGGGCTCTGGTGGGGCTGCTGCGGAAACGCTACATCTCCGGTTGAATCGGTGCGCTCCACCTGAGCGCTCCTCCCTCTCTGCTCCCTCTCCAGTTCCGATGGTCCTGGCTTTCTGGCTGTGGGCAGCAAGAAGACAAAAACAAAAACAAAAAAGAAAAAAGAAAAAAAAGAGAAAGAAACAACAAAAAAAAGGACACCACTGCCCCCCCTTTGGGTCTGGCTTCACCGGGAGACCTGTAGGGAGGTGGCTCTGAGTGACAGGCTCCCCCCCAAACTGGGCCCTGCTCTGCCCCTGCGGCCAGAGTCTCAGGGTCCAACCTGAGGCCAGCTGGTGGCCTGGAGTGGCGAGGTGAACAGGAGCAGCCTCAGGTCACCTGCCCTGGGTCCCTGTCCGCCTCACAGCCACTGGCCAGGTGCATGGGCCTGCCAGGCAGGGCCCCGCTCTGGCCTTGGTGACCTCACCATCTCCGGGAAGGGGTAGGGGTTGAAAAGGGAGCCAAATCTGGGTGGGTTGCACCAACAATGAAGCATCCCGAACACAATAAAA
Source organism: Noctilio leporinus (assembly GCA_004026585.1). Lineage (NCBI taxonomy): Eukaryota > Metazoa > Chordata > Mammalia > Chiroptera > Noctilionidae > Noctilio > Noctilio leporinus. Next base: position 177,274 of record PVIW01000784.1, read on the forward strand.
CACCGGGGGGCGGGGGCGGGGGGCGGGGCTAGCCCTATAAAGCCACACTCATAACCAATAGAGAAAAACTCGAAGGTTAAATTAACTACAAACTTGTATCAACAGTAATAGTCCTTTCCTCTTGCCTCTACAAAATTCAAGTTAAGAGTTGGAATCACGCAGCTCCCATCCGGGCTGGGGTCCCGGCAGCGCCGGGCAGATCTCCGCCGGACGGACCCCGGGGGCGCGCGGCTGGCGCGCGGGGCCGCCTGCGCCCTCACCTCCCGCCCGCTTGGCTTCCTCTTTGTTCTACGTAGAGTAATAACCTTGACGGAAAAATACTGTACAACTTCCTCGCATGTTTTCCATTTTGAGTATTAAAGCCCCAAACAGTCGCATCTTGCCTGTTCCCATTACCTGGGTGCTGAGACCCAGGTGCCCGGCTCCCCAGCCCCGCGCTCGCGTTCGCAGAGGACGCAGCCTCCTGTCACCCGCCCTAGCGGCCGCCCCTTCCGTGCCCAGCGCCGGGGGCCAGGTCCGGGGCCCGGCCCTGCAGGGGGCGGGGGCGGGGCGGCCGCGGAGCTCCGGGCGCTGCTCCTTCGCGAGGCTCCTCCGCGGTCCTGGTAGTGTCACCGCACCGCCACCCTTTGCCCCCGCCCCACGCGAGGAGGCGGGGCCTCGGCTGTGGGACCCGCCCCGCCCGGCGACAGGTGCGGGCCGCCTCCGGTGGCCAGGGGCGGGGGTCCCAGCGGCCCCAAGCCCGCCCGGTCCTGAGCAACGGGGAACCCCGCGGGCGCGGGGCGCGGGTGCGGCCGCGGGGAGGGTCGCGGGGGCCGCTGCCGGGGTCTGCGCCCGCCTGCGCGCGGGACCCTGCTCCCCGTCCCGCCCCGACAAGAGCACCTTCTGTTTCCCTGAAGAAGACCCCCAACTGCAGCTAGAAGCGCGCCCGGCAGCCCGTCCCGCCGGCCGCGGAGCTGCGCGCGGCGGGCGCGGGGGCGGCCCCGGAGCACCAGAGGGGCCCCGCCTCTGCCCTGAGACGGACTCGGGGTCCGGAAGCACCGGCGGGGCGGCGGGGCCGAGCCGGGGGCGCCCCACCCCTCACGCCGGAACCCCAACGAACATCTAGCTCTGTACAGAGGGAAGCTTGACGTATAAATACCATTTCTTACAAAATTAATAACAATAATAAACAAAGGGGTGCGCCCTCGGGGCGGGCGGCTGTCCCGCCCCCGCTCGGCCCCGCGGCTACGGCGACGCGGCGGGGGCGGGCGCGGGGGCGGCGGGGACCGAGGGGGCGCCCAGGGCCGCTCGCTCCGGGCTGCGCGCCCCCGGCCCGGCCTCGGGCAGCGACTCCTCCGAGTCGGTGCGCAGGTCCTCCTCGTCCTCTTCCTCGTCGTCCTCGTCGTCGTCCTCGTCCTCCTCGTCCTCGTCGTCGTCGTCCTCGTCGTCGTCCGCCTCCTCCTCGTTCAGCTCCAGCTCCTCCTCCTCGTCCTCCTGCGACGACTCCCCGGCCGCGGGGCCGGGCGCGGGCGCGGGCGCGGCGGGGCCTTCGCGGGGCCCCGGGCCGTCGGGCGGCCCCGGCTCGCCCGCGTCGCTCAGCCCCAGGCCCAGGCCGGCGGCCGCCCGCTGCAGCAGCAGCAGCGAGCTCCCCGGCTCCGCGCCCAGCGACACCGAGCCGTCCGGGCCGCCCGCCGGGCCGGGCGCGGGGCCCTCGCAGCCGGGCTCGCCTCGCTCCTGCTTCTCGTGCTTGCGCTTGTGCGAGTCCATCTGCGACATGCCCACGACCGTGTGGCGGCAGCCGGGGTACGTGCAGTGGAAGTGCGAGCACTTGAGCTTGTACTTGCAGTCGGGCACGGCGCAGTCGGCGCTCGAGCTGAACTGGCAGAAGCCGGCGGCGCTGATGACGTCCTGCTTGCCGTGGTGCTTGCGGTGCGCCGTGACCTTGGTGCTGTCGGTGCAGCGGAAGCGGCAGCGCAGGCAGTGGAAGTGCGTGCTGGTGCCCGAGAAGGGGCAGTCGGCAAAGTGGCAGCTGAGCGAGGCCTTGAAGCGCTTGAAGTCGTCCAGCACCAGGTTGTCCACGCGGTCGTGGTGCTGCGCGTGCTTGTACATGTGTGTGCGGCCGCAGAACTTGTAGCCGCAGTTTTCCCGCGTGCAGTGGTAGTGCGTGACCTTGAGCGAGAACTGGCAGGCCGGGTCCTTGCAGTCCTCGTAGAGGTCGAAGCGCCGGAAGCCCTCCAGCATCATGCCCTCGTCCAGCATCTTGCGAGAGGAGGCCGTCTTGCGGCGCTTCCCGAAGGGCGACATGTCCTCGATGATCCAGAAGCGCTTCTTGGCCCCGGAGGCCGCGGGCATGGAGATGGTGTTCCCTGGGGGAGGCAGGGAGGTCAGCGCCCTGCGGGCACCACGCCCAGGGTCCCAGGGTCCCACCCAGGCAGGGCCCCCGAATCTGGCACAGTGCGCTAAGGGTGGCATTTAGGGACAACTTGTCTTTCCATGGCCGTGGTGCGGGCCGCTCCGGATACCCCCTGCCCAGAATCGCCCGGGCGCCCCAGGCTTCCCCTTCTCGTCATCCTAGTCTGCAGGACGACCACACAGGCGTCTGCCCCGTGGCAGGGCGAGCAGCTCTGGGGGATGTGGTGACCGTTTCCTGGCCAGTTTGGGTGGGAAGTGAGGACATGTCCTGGTGCTAATTGAAACTGAAGGGGGAATCTAGGTCGGCAGAGTGTAATTACCCAAGTTGGACGGGGGCCAGGATGCCATCACGTGCCGCCTCTAACGAGGGGCAGGCTGGCTCCTCCTGCCTGCTAACTAGTTTCCCCAGGGCCGCCTGTCTGCGTGTGGGACCGTCCTCCTTGCAGAAGGGTGCCAACTGCTCCGGGGCTGTTTGGGGCTATAACTCCTTGCCCCGGGGAGCACTGTCCTCGCTGGGGTACTGGAGGTTTCCTTAAGGTCTTGTTGGGGTTCCCCACCCCCAGTAAGGCGGGAGAAGGCAGTTCCGCTGAGGGGCCAGGATGGAGCAGCGGCTCAGGCAGCTAGAGGAACCCCCAAGCCTCTCCTGGCCCAGAGTGGGGGGTGGGCCTCCTCCGGACTCCTTCCACGGGGCTGACCTGCTCCACCTCCCTGAACATGCCTAGAGGCCACGCTGCTGCCCTGGCCATTTGGGACCCAGTCACCTACCCTCAGCAGGTGAAGAAAACCAAGGATTGCAATGAGGTGGGGGTCCCAGCAGGGGACAAGGGAGGGGCTGGGGCCTGGAGATTCAGGTGGGCAAGGAGCGGCTACTTTGGGTCTCTGGCCACAGTCATGCCAGCTCTGGTCATGCCAGCAACAGAGCTTTCTATGGGCTGAATTCCACAAGGGGTCCCTTGCACTGCTCCCTGCCATACCCCGAGGCCTGGCACAGTGCCTGGCACTCAGGCAGAACATGAGGCAAGAATGAGTGCAGGGGGTCAGCTCTGGGAGATGGCAACACAAGGGAGAGCAGGTGCCATCCGCCTGGAGCAGCAGACGAGGCCTGGATGGGGGTACCGCAGTCATTGAGCACTGAGAGGCCTGGGCCGCAGATTCTCCCACTCCCTTCTGCCCCCAGGGTCAGGGGACTTCAGGACGGTGTCCGGACGCTCCAAACCCCGGCAGGTCCCAGGCCCCAGCCACCTTCCCAAGAACCTTCTGCCTCCCTTGTGCAGAGTCCCCGGTGAACTGCTGAGAGCAGGAGGGGCAGGCACAGCTGTCCTGGGGCTATGGCCAGTTGCTGACCTGGAGCGAGTCCCCAGAAACCCTGGTGGCGACGTCCTGGCCTGCTGGGCGCTGAGCGGATGCTGAGAGGAGCAGGCCAGGGGCGAGAGACAGGCTCTCTGGTCCTGAGGGGACTGGGCAGCGAGGAGCAGAGGGTGGCCCTGTCCTTGGCCTGAAGGATCAGGCTCTGGACCCCAGCCTCAGGGGTGGGCTGGGCGACAGACCCTGGTGAGGAGGCGTGTGGAAGTTACCTGCAGCATCCTGAACTAGGGGGACGTCACTTTTTACTGGAGTTGCAGTGGCAGTGACGGGCGGGAAGCTGGGTGGGCTGCTGACGGGGTGGGCCAGGCCCCGGGTGGCTCCGAGAGCAGCACTGAGCAGAGAGTATGAGAGACAGGGTGGAGAGAAGAGGCATGGGAGGGCGGGGAGGGGCGCCCGGAGCACGGCCGGGGGGAAGGATGGGGTCAGTGGGGGCGGTGGAGCCACGCGGGCAGCCTGGTCACCGGCGGCAGCAGGAGGAGGAAGAGGAGGAGGAGGAGGAGCCGGGCAGCCTGGAGAGGGTGGAGAAAAGCAGAAACAAAACAAAACAAAACAAAGAGGAAACAAACAAAAAAGAACCAAAATGAGAAACCCAATGGTAGAAGCAAGTATGACATGAAAACAGGTGGACAGATGAGGAGCAGAGAGGTGCCACAGAGAAGAGAGGGGGGCGGTGGCAGAGACAGGACGGGAGGGGGAGCAGTGCACGGAGAGGTCCCGGGCCTGGCGAGGGCCTACGGCCCAGCGCTGCCTGGGTGGGACCCTGCTCTAGGGCCCGAGGACCCTGCTGGGGACAATGGCAGAAGGACCAGAAGAGGTGCCAGGACTGGTGGGCAGGGTGGACATGTGCCTCGGCCCCTGGGCCTTCCAGGCCCCTCTGGCTGGCGGGGGCTGTCTGGGAAGCTGACACCAAGGGCAGAGCGCTGGGGAGGTGGGCAGGATGGCAGGAAGTGGCCTCAGTGACCCACGTCCCAGACCAGCTGGCTCTGCTGCACACTGGCCCAACTTCCTCTGAGGCCACTTGACATGGAACTCCTGCCCTGAAGTGGGCTCAGCAGTGCTGGCCTTGGGAAGGAGGGCCTGGCGCAGCCCGGAAGCCCTGAGGCCCCGCACCCTCACCTGGCCCCGGCTGCCCCTCACCTGCTGCGGTGCTTTCGTTGCCCACGGGGGTGCTGGAGCAACTCCGGTCCATGGTGGACGACTCTGAGGACACGGCGCCGGGGCTGCAGCCGGTGTAATCCATGTACTCGTCCGTCTCGGTGTCCAGCAGGCTCGGGGGACCCTGAAAGCAGGTGGGGGGTCCTGAGGAAGCCGGGTTGGGGGCAGGAAGCTGACGGGGCAGCATGGCCCCCATCTAGCAGCAGGAGTAGGACCCTGGGTGGGGGAGGCCGGTCGGCCGGGCCCAGGTTCTCACCTGGGTGGGGGGCACGCGGTCGAAGTTCTTCCCCAGCATCCTGCGCATGTGCTTCCGGGCGTGGGACGTCATCTGGTGTTTGAGCAGGAAGGAGAACTGGCAGCCCTCCCGGATGCAGTGGAAGTGGCTGTTCACCTGGTTGTACTTGCAGCCTGCGGACACAGCCCACCCGGTGTGAGCCCCCGCCGGCCAGGCTCAGGGCGCCTACTACGTGGCCAGCGCTGCTCTGGGCACCGGGCAGTGTGGCCAGCAAGGCAGATGGCCTCTGGGGGAGGGCACGTCCCCGTGGTGGCCTTCCCATGAGGAGGGTCTGTATCCGCCACCCTGCCCCCTGGTTGTCCAAAGCCTGGGCCTCCCTCCAGCCTAGCACAGAGGCAGGACAATGACAGGGTAGCCCCCACCCCCTGACCCAAACACTGAGAGGCCCGGGGGACCCTAATGGCCTGTCTCCTCATCTCCTCTGGGGAGCCCGAGGTTGCCTGCCCCCTCCCACCTGTACCCCTGCTTTACTCTGCGCTGAGAACAAACAGCAGGCGGGACTGAAACAGTATCAGCAAAGGGCAGTTGCCACAGCACCTGAGCTGCCAGGTGTCTGTCCCCCCGCAGCTTTGTTTGGCCCCAGCTAGCACTCAAAGCACCCGAAGTTGAGTAAATAACAGCAACTACAGAATACCCTGATCCGTGTAAACTGAGCCCAGAAACAGCACAGCCGCCCAGTGTTGACATCTGTTGCCATGGTTACTAACCCTGTCCCAGGTCATGGATTCTTTTTGAATTACTACGTGAAGGGAACGGCCACTACGCAGCAGGCGGCAGACCACCTGAGTCACAGCTGGGCCTGCCTGTGATGTAGGGGTGTCTGGCCCGTGTTGGCAGGCCTGTGGACGTGAGGCTCCAACCTGAGGCCACTCTCCCTCTGCCCGCGGGTCCTGAAGCCCCTCCCCACCAGCACCACCCGGGCAGGCTCTGGGGGGCCCTGTGCCAAGGCTTGGTTGGGAGCAACTTCCCTGCAGGGGCACCTGCTACAGAGCTCCGGGCCACTTGTGGCTGCTCCTGCCAGCCCAGGGCCACCTTGAGTCTGAGTGCTCTGGGCTTAGCCCACCGTGAACCTGCTTGTCCCACAAAGCCCCCAGCACTGAGCACAGTGTTGGCCTCAGTAGACACCAAAAAACCCTGAGCTGCCGCTGCCACTGCCCCCATGACCTCCGGCCACCCGAGGAGCTCTGCTGAGTGGGTGAACCAGCGCACAGAGCGTGGGCACGGCACCTGAGCCGAACCCTCACTGGGAAGAGGTCCCAGGACCAGGAACTTCAGGAGCTCCTTCCACTCCCTGGAGAGCCTCCCAGAAAGGAAAGGCCTAGACACTCTGCGGAAGTCCCGGGGCAGGGGCACGGGGCTGCAGGTCACGCGCACCCCTTTTCATGGGCTCTCGGGTGTTGCGTTTTCCCAGTTCGACAGTGCTGGGCCTGTGATACCTGTGACATTTTTAACAAAACATGGAGCCCGGTAGATGCTCCTGGGTCACAGAGAAGTGACCCAGGCCACCAGGGCCTCAGGGGCTGGAGCCACCACCCTGCCACCTGCTACAAGTCCCTGCCCTGGCCCTGGCCTTCGGTACCTAGCCGGCCGCACTCCTCGCGCTTGGTGAAGTACTTGAATCCGTTGGCTGCCCTCCGCTCAGCTTTCTCATGCTTCTTTATGTGCCATGGCAGCTTGGTGGTGATGTTGGTCACAAAGTAGCAGCCGGTCCGGAGACAGTGGTAGTGCCCACGCATTCGGAACTCGCAGTGCTGCCGGGAGACAGGCGGGTGAGGACCCCAGGCAGAACCGAGGAGTTCCCAGCTGCCCGGGCCTCTGGGCTGGGGTGGGCCCCTTGTGCGTGTGTCCTTCCAAGCTCAGACTCAGGAAACACAATCAGACCCTGGCTGGTGTGGCTCAGTGGACTGAGCACCAGCCTGTGAACCAAACGGCTGCTGGTTAGATTCCCAGTCAGGGCACATGCCTGGGTTACAGACCAGGCCCCAGCTGGGGGTGTGCAAAAGGCAACCGCATGTTGATGTTTCTCTCCCTCTCTTTCTCCCCTCCTTCCCCTCTCTGTAAAATGATAAAGTCTTTAAAACACACACACACACACACAATCAGGTAAAGACCTTTCGCATGTTAAAAAGTAGTATGGCCCTGGCTGGTGGCACAGTGGATAAGGTGCCGGCCTGCAAACCCAAAGATCGCTGGTTCAATTCCCAGCCAGGGCACATAACCAGGTTGCAAGCCAGGATAGCTGGAGGCAGGTGGAAGGCAACCATACATTGATGTCTCTCGCCCTCTCTGCCTCTTTCCCTTCCCCTCTCTCTGAAAAACAATAAATAAATCTTAAAAAAAAAAAAAGCAGTATGTCCCTTTTGTCACTGGACTACAACATCCCCCGTTTTTGTTGCCATGACTCCAGAGCCGCACCTGGAGCAGACATCACTAATCTATCCTAGCTCTTCTCGGTGTGCCCACACCCAGGCAGACATCACTAATCCATGCTAGCCCTGGGTGTGCCCAGACCTAGGTCCAGAGTCCTCAAGGCCTTGCTGGTGAACCCGAGCTGCCCTTCCTGTGCGGGGCACAGACAGTTCAACCAATCTCGCGCTGCGTCCCGTTGCCTGTTTGCAAATCTAGGCCTTCGGGGAAAGGGAGCCTCGCTGGCTCCAGGAGGCAGAATGAAGCCAAGGGCACCGTGGCTGCCCAGCATGGAGCCACCGATGATGAGCACCAATCCGAATCCCTGCCCAGGGCCTTCAGGGGCGGACAGCGTCCCTTCCAGAGTCTGAAGGAGGCCGATTCGAAGGGGCCTCCCTGCGCCCGCCCCCACCCTGCCACCCCGCTCTGGGTGCTGACCTGGTTGGGACAGAGACATTGCAGGGAGTAGTAGGCAAACTGGTCTCGCACGTTCACCAGGTTGTTGTTGGGGTTGATGTGGTCCAGGCAGTGCGACTCGGCCTTGCCAGAGGTTTTGCAGACGTACTTGCAGTTGCCGAAGAGACAGTGGAAGTGGAACTTGTTGGCATACTTGCAGTCCGTCGCGAGGCAAGGATCGCTGGAAGGAAACCACAGCCCAGAAGGTCATTGGCATGCTGGAGCCCTCCCCGCCGATGCCCCGACACTTGCTTGTGCTGGGGTTCTGCTCCCCAGGCCCTGGGGGTGCAGTCAAGAGGAGGGGGCCCTGGGCTGCCCCTCCTGCGCGACAGGATGATTCAGCCTGAGGAGACTACAGATCCCAGCATGCAGTCCTGCCTTCTTTTTGGAGCTCGGATGGCGTAGAAGGGATTGCAGTCTGCAGGCTGCCCAGAGCATTGCATGCTGGGACACGTAGTTCCCATGGCCACACCCCGGGGTGACAGATAAGGATGTCTGCAACAGCAACTTGGATATGAAAAGGAGGGATGGAGCTGCCAGCCCTGGCGGGGCGCCAGCCAAGCCCGGCTGGCACGGCCCGGGGACGGCCCTGGATGCGGCGGACAGGGTGCGGATGGCGGGCAACTTTGCCGCCACGGGAACATGTGCCTGGTGTCAGGTCCCGCTGAGGTTCACAACTGCCGGGGCCCCCAGGGTCATCTTGGGGCTTGGGGTACCCACCCACCCCCAGAACTGCACAAGCTGGCTGAGTGGTGGGGTTGGCGGGGGTGGGAGGAGGGCCTGCCCCGGAGCCCTGTGCCTGCGCTCCAGCTGCCAGCCGGGCTGCCCACGGCTGTCCCTGACCTGGGACTGGGTGGGAGCCCTGACCAGGTCTGGAAAACTAAGAGGGCTGCCTCTCTGGGAAGGGGCAGGGGAACGGGGGGGGAGGGAGGGAGGAGGGAGGCCCCCTCCCATGCTGTGGGCCCAGCCCAGGTGTTCGGAGAGGGAGGACAGCTGCTCAGGTGGTGTATGTTCACATCCAATTTATTACTTTTATTGAGAACCGGAAGCCGCACACATAACGATACAGAGTCGCCGTTCTCGCCGCAAGTAGCCACCACCATTGAGTGAGGAAGGTCTCGCCACCCCTGGGCGCTCAGCCCATCGTGCAGGTGGGTGTGGGCCCGCAGCGGGGCCTGGCCCCTCGCCCCAGCCCACGACTTGGCTTGCCCTGCAGACTCAGCCATGGGTGGGAGCCACGGAGAGACCCTCGGGGGGCCCGGGGGGAGATGCAGCCTTCCTCTTGGGCCTCCCTAAGCCGGTCCTTGCAGCTTCACCGCTGGCCCTCCGTAACAGCGGCCCCTACCCCCCTTCTCCCCCCGCCCTGGCCGCCTGCTCTGGGGACAGGCAGTGAGGTCAGAGTGGCAGCATCTTTGGCTAGAAGGACATTGCCTGACGACCGTGTCCCAGAGAGGCCGAGGACAGCCGGGCCACCTGCAGGCCAGGGAGCCGAGCCCTTCAGCCGTCCTGGCTAGCACCTACTCCCGAGACACGCAGGGGACATGGGACCCCCGGCTCATCGAGGGACTCACTTCTCCTGGAACTGGAGGAATCCGGGTTTGACCTGGGGCTTGGCGTTCTCTAGAGAGGTCGTTGCCAAGGGTGAAGTGGGCAGGTGAGGCACGGACGCTGGAATCTGAGGCATCGGGGAGATGGTGGAAGCCAGCTGCTTCCAGGCGAGCAGGGTGGGGGTGGAGGGCACCGCAGCCAGGCTGGGGGTCGGCCCCTCCAGACAGGAGGCCGTGGCTGTGGTGATGGGAGGCCCCGGCGGGGAGGAGGGGGCCAAGGAAGGTTTGGTCTCAGCAGCCGAGGCTGGGAAGGAAGCCTCCGAGCTTCCCTTTGCGGCTCCTCCCTCCGTCCGGAAGTGGAAGCTGCAAGAGGCAGAAAGGGGCGTCTCAGGTGGGGTGCGGAGAGGGTCCGGGGCAGGTCAGCCCTTCCCTGCCTCCCAGGCCCGGGGGCAGGAGGTCCTGCCCCAGATGGGGACCCCCTGTCCCCACCTCATCCCCAGTGCCAGAGACAACTGTGCTCTCCGGTCCTGAACTATGGCGCCCGGCTCTGTCCTAACTGCGCCTTCCCCCTGCTGACCTCCCCGCCGTGTCTGGGCCTAGCTCCCCCTGCCCGGAGTGGGCTGCAGGACAGCAGGTCCTGGCTGGCAAAGCCCATCCTTCCAGAGCCTCCTCTGCAATGCAAGGTGGACCTGGGTCCAGAGCGGGTTCCTCCGCACACTCGCGGCTGGGGTGCCAGCAGGGGGCCGGGTCCTGGGTTTGGGGAGCAGTGACCGTCTGCCTGCTTTAAATGTTTCTAACTTCTGAGCTCAATTTCCACAGGCAGCTGGGGGCCCTGCTTTTCAGCCCAATGGGTTTTATACAAATCTCACTCTTTTTAGGTCAAAGTGGATCTACAAATGCCGTATTTTAGCCTGAAAAGGCCTCCCCCAAGGGCCCCTCCCTGGGCCAGCTCGGGGGTCTCTGCTCACTCAGGGGGCCAAGCAGGGGGTAAGGGGAGGCCTGCCTGCTGCCCCACAGCACCCCTGAGAAGCTAGTTCAGCCTCAGGGGTCCCTTCTGGTGGGACAGGCGCTCGGGCCTCGTGTGGGAGGCAGGGAGAGGCCTGTGCCGCCCCCAGCGGCACCCAGCCCAGAGCCCAGCGGGGATGAAGGGGGCCAGGCCTCGATGGACCCCTCCGAGGACCCCGACTCACTTGGCATGCTTGATGGCCCCGTCCAGGGTGCTGAAAAGCGCACCGCACTCCTCCACCACGCAGTGGAAGTGGGCCTTGTGAAGGAAGTCACACTGGGCGTCACAGAAGTCCTTGGTACCAAACCTGGCCAGAGGGGTCAGCTGGTCAGAGCGGATGCTGGCACTCCGGTGAGGCCACCAGGACAGGGGCGCACGGCCCCGCCCTCCCCCTGCCTCTCCCGCCTGCCCCTCACCTGCGCAGGTACACCTTCCAGGGCTCTGACACCTTCTCCTGGCCCAGAGCCTTCGCGGCCTTGCCCGGGAAGGGCGAGGACTCCACGGTGGGGCTCCCCTCTGCTTCTGCCTTGATGTTCAACAGGCTGCCGAGGTTGGGGTTGCCCTGAGACATCTGTGAGGAGGACAGGGGCCAGGCGTGGGGCTGGGGGACCTCAGGACACAGACCCGGCTACGCTGGGCGCAGCAGCAGCGCTGGGCCACTTGGCCTGTCACGATGGGCCAAAGCCTCGCCCTGCTGGCAGCCGGGAGGCCGGGAGGCCAGCCCCGTCGGCTCCGGCTTTGGAGGAGCCCTGTCCCCGCGGGTGCTGCCTGGACCCGAGGGCTGCCAGGCCCCCGCTCAGGAATCCTGTGCTGCGAGGGGTGGGCACAGGCTGAGGCTGAGACTCGGGGCGCCCTGCTGTACAGTTTGCCCCAGACTTCACGGCTCACGAGTTATCTTCCTGCCAGGTTCTCAAAAGAAGTGCAGGAGGAGGAGGGGTGGGGGGACCCCTACGAATTCCTTGAGAACAAGGAATGCACACAAAGGAGGAGCTGAGAGGGAGGGAGGGCGGCTCACAGGGTCAGTTGGAGATGGCTGGGGGCTCCTGGCAAGGGGGGAGCAGGGGGGGGAGCCCTGTGAAGGCTTCACCAAGGCCGTGACCGGAAGGGGCCAGGGGTGCTGGGGCAGGACTGAAGGGGGAAGCTGAGGAGCACAGAGCAAGCGGGAGGGAGAAGGAACAGAGGGACCAGGTGCGGGGCGCAGGGTGCAGGGTGCAGGGCAGCAGGAAGCTCCATCGCTGCCCAGGGTCCCCACCCGCTGGTGTCCGGCCTGGGCCCAGCTCCCTCCTCAACAGTCACTTGCATTCAGTAACCAAATTAATCTTGCTGTAGCCAAATTTATCATGTGAGGGGGGAACATATATTTGAGGTGATGTATAATTTACAAAGACCCTGCATTATTTAAAATAAATATTCCACAGCGACCTCTGCGGAAGGCGTCCGAGCCCATTACTCAACCTGAGGAGTGGAAATGGATGCCTTGCCCCCACTTTGGCCCCCCTCCCCCACCCCTTTTTAAACAAACGAAACTATACCAAATAAATAAATAAGTAACGTTAATAACTAACGGTGAAAGAAGTTGGAGGGCTCCGGAAGAGCTTTCGGAGCCCTTCGTCTGAAGGGAAAAACGGGGTGTCAGAGGCGGGAATATATTTCTGCAGCCAGTTCATTAAATTAATTTGTAAGCAGTGGCTCTGAAATTATATCCGATGAAAAATGGCCTCAAAATTTAAATGGTACAAACTCATCTTATTAGAGGCAAAACATTAAAAAACAAACACATTCCCCCCCCCACCCCCCAGCACAGCTTTAATTTCTCTGGGCGGGGGAACGGGAGGCGTGTGATGGATGATTCTTACCTTATTCATAAGCGAGGATAAAAGAGATGAATTTGCCGGGACTGCGTGGCCATTTGATTCATTACTGGAACACAAACCAAGGGGCCTTAGCTCAAACGTCCATGGGACGGAGCCCAGAGCCTCAACCCTCCCAGCCAGGTGCCCTGGGGCTCTGGCCAGACTGCTCCGGGCAGAGGATGACCCCTGGCCTCTGTCCCCTGCAGGGTCTGGCCTGGAACGTGCTGTCCCCTGAGCCTCCTGCAGGGGAGCAGGGCAGGGAGGCCCGGCCTCGCCTCACCTGGGCTCCTTCAGAGTCAGGTCTACACTGCGGTCCTGGGAGGCCTCGTGGGCACCTGGGGTGCCAGCGTTCTCACCGGGCTCCTGCTTCACGGGGGCCGGGGGGAACCTGGCAGGAGTGGCCTGCTGCCCATTTCCTACGGGGAAGGGAGGGAAGATGGTGTTAGCGGGGCTGAGGGCTTCATAGTGGGCACAGGCTGGAACCCCCGAAAGGGAGGGCAGCAGGCTGGGTGGGCTGGGGCCCCTGGGGAGCCCTGGCTGCTGGCGAGTGGTTCTCCCCACTGACATGATCGCCAGCGACGCTCAACCCCGTGTGGCAATTCTGCAAGTGATAATTATTGCAAAATCATGTCCAAGTTGTCCAGGCTCAGGGCCTCCTGGATGAGAAGGGCGGGAGGCTGGGGGGCCGGGCCAGGCGTGGGGGCCCTTCATTTTCTCCACCGACTGTCACAGTCAATTTGTGGGGCTGCCGCTTAGGCTTTTATTAAAGACTCTGTTAACGCTGAGGGAAAGTGGCAGGTCTAGACTGGGAGCTGGCCCCCTCCGCAGGTCCCGCCCCACTGTTGCCGGGGCGACAGCCCTGCCTTTACTGAGCATGCCTAGCAGGGGCATCTGCTGGGTCAGGGCTATGGAAGCTGACAGCCAATCAGAGTGGTTCAAACTCTGTGACCTCGCCCGTCCAGCTGCCCAGGGCGGACGTGTGAGGCCGGGCTGGACCGCGGTCCGGTGGGAGCCGTCGGGGTGCGGGCTGCGGCAGGACGGGCAGAGGATTGGGGAGGCCCAGCAGAGCAGGGGCAGAAGAAGTCGCTGACGGGAACAGTCCACCGGGCCTCTCTCCATAATCCCCAAGTGACTGAAATATTAATCTGCCCCCGGGCGCTGCAGCTGACGCAGAGCTGCTTCACAGACAGCAAGTGGCATTTTATTAAAAAATAAAGGAAAACGAGCCCTCTTCCTCTTTGCTTGACCTTTCTTTTGGGGAAAGGAGATTTTTCTATCGAAAAGGAAGTACCTGACAGTCTGGCCACCGAGCCCAGTGTGGCCTCGGAGGGGCCCCACCCCAGCCCGCAGGCACCTGGCCAGAGGGACGTGGCCTGCGCAGTCCCCCGGGTCCCTCCCAGGTGGGTCACTCCAAGCTGCCCACGGATGGGAGCAGACTGCCGGGGACACGATCGTTTTCAGAACTCAGGAGTGTCCTTGTTCCCGCAGCTCCCCAAAGTCACTTGCCCCAGGTCCCGGGGACGGAGAGCCCAGCCCCCTGCCAGGCACCAGCAGCCCTCTGAGAGGTCTGGGCCCCAGGGACCCCTCAGTCACGTTGGCCCGACCGTCTCTCAGGCCCCAGAGCCATACAGCTGAGGTCCCGACTGCTACTTCACCACCTTCTCCCTACGCACCCGACACAGACTAGCCCCACACCGGTCCATCAGCTCCGGGAGGCGTGACCCTGGTCTGTCTGCTTCCCTGCCACGTCCCCAGCCCCAGCTATGTGCCTGGCCCTCAGCAGGCACGGGTGGCGGTCCAGCGGCCGAATGGAGCGAGCCAGTCACAGCCCTGGGCCACCTCTTCGACAGCAGCTGCCTAATGCTAATCACGTGGAGGTGGGGAAGCACGAGCGGAGAGAGGTAAATCAACGGAAAAGCCAAAAAATTCCAGAGGGGGAAAAAAAGCAGAAACAATTTCAAAAGAGCAGAAAACGGGAGACAAAGGGGGTCACCCGTCACGGTGAGCCCGTGGGGTCCGACGTGCCTGGCTCTGCGCCTCCCACGTGGGAGCCTCCGGTGGGGCCAACATGAAAGAGATGTCACGGAGCCCGGGTCCCTGGCGACACTACCCGCCCTAAGCCCAGGAGGAGGCGGGGGCTCGCCCGGGAGAGCTGGGCCAGCCACGCCGGGCAGCGCAGGACAGAACGTGTCCGTTGCTGCAGTTGTACCGGGCAGGGCCGACAGAGAGGCAGAGCTGGGGGGGCATCTTCAGCCTGGGGGGCTGTCCAGGCACAAATCTCCCCGAGCGACTGGCAGACAGGAGCCAGTGCTGCCTGGGGTAGGCGGCTCAGAACGAGGAGCCCCAACAGGAAATGAACGCACAGGACGGAGGCGAAGACAAGGGAAAGAGGGGGTTTTGAGGGGCCAGGGACGTGGGTGCAGGGAGTAGGAAGAGGCCTCCGCCAACCCTGCAGCCAGGGCGCCCCCGGGGCGGCGGGCGGCTTGCTTCCCGGGCAGGGCCCAGCCTGCTCACCTGGGTCGAAGGTGGCGGATGGCTTGAGGGCGGCCGCGGCCAGCCTGGCCATCATGGGCGAGATGAGGCCCTTGCTCGCAGAGATCCTCTCCATGATGGAGGCGGGGGGCACCGAGACAGAGCCGGCAGTGCTGGGGGCCGAGTCGCTGGCTCCCGCTCCCGAGGCGGCCAGGGCGGGCGTGTCGGCAGTGGTGGCCGAGGCTGCTGCCACAGACGACAAGGCGCCCATGAGGCCGGGGGCGCCCACAGGCAGGGAGGTGCCCCCGCGGCCCGGCAGGATGGGGAAGTAGGTGGCAGCGGAGGACAGGCCTGAGTTGGAGAGGGCCAGCGCGAGGGGGAGGGAGCCGGGCAGGCCCTGCGACAGCAGCCCCGGCATCTTGCTGCTGGGAGGCTTGGTGGCGCTGGGCACGGCCTCGGGGGCGGTGGCCAGGGAGGCGGAGGACTGCTGGCTGGTGGGGGAGGCGCTGAGGCTGGAGTTCTTGCTGCTCAGGGCGGAAAAGTCCACCAGGTCGTCGTTGCTGGACTCCTCGTGCTCCGTGTCCTTGGCGCCCAGCAGCGAGGGCGGCAGCCCCAGCACGCCGGAGGAGCGGACGTGCCGGCGCTCGTGCTTGCGCTTGTGCGAGGTCATCTGGCTGGTGGAGGTGAAGGTGAAGCCGCAGCCGGCGCGGATGCAGTGGAAGTGGTTGGTGGCCTTGCTGTACACGCAGCCCTCGTACTTGCACTCCTCGTACTTGTAGAACTTCTTGAAGCCGTCCTTGGCGTAGGCGTCGTCCTTGATGTGGTAGCTCTTGTGCTTCTCGATGTCACACTTGTTCTTGAAGGTGAACGTGCAGCCGGGGCGCCTGCGTGGGACACCGGGGGCCCGTCAGGGGGCCGCGTGGGGCCGGCAGGAGGCCCCGCTTTGCTCCTACCCGCCAGGGCCCAGGAGGTCCGCACCTCCCGCGGGAGGCCGGGCAGGACCCCGCGACGGGGCCCTGAGCTCCCTACTCCCGGTCTTGCTCCCGTGGGGACGCAGGGCCCCGGGCCATCCCCTGGGCCTGGCTCCCGGCCTCCCTGGCTGGCCTCCCGGTACCTGCAGTGGAAGTGGGTGGTCTTCTGCCCGTAGAACTGGCAGGCGGCCGAGCCGCAGTCCTCCGTGGCCCGGAAGCGCTGGAAGCCATCGTTGATGAGCTGCGTGTTCTTCTTGTGGAAGTTCTCGTGCGTCATCACGTCCGACGTGCTCGTGTACACCTTGTTACAGCCCACCTGCAGGCCCAGAACCACCGTCAGCGGCGGGAGGCCGGGCCCTGTGGGGGCTGAGCTGATGCACGCGGCGGAGGCCCTGGGGCCTTGGGCCACTGGCCTCCCAGCTCAGGGGAGCTTGTGCACCTGAAATACCCAGCTGTGGGGACAGGTGGTTAACTCAGGGACCACAGCCTCCAGGGCCTGGTCCCGCCTGTGCTGAGGGTCAGGCTGTCTTCAGGGACCCAGGGCTAACCCTCCGCGTATGTGTGAGAGCCGGGTCCTACAGGAGGCGGCTTGGGAGTCCCAGCCGGTGGCTCTACCTATAAAGTCCCCAGGGGTGGGCAGGGCTGGACCCTGGGGCCTGCGGGTCACCTACAGCCCAGAGACTTGCGTAGTGGATGGTTCCTGGCACAGGGCCCTCCCCACCCCACCCCGGCTGGGCCAGGGCAGGCAACGTTGCCATATTGAGTAAAAACCAGTGGAATCCGAACACTCTAGAAGGTTGGGCCATGCCAGTGTCTGCACCATCTCAGAGCCTGGAGCGCGAGGCCCCCTCTCCTCCCAGCCCAGGTTGTTCCACAGAGCCCATAACAACCCCCTGACAAATACAGGGGAGGCACAGCAGCCGCTGTTTGCAACCCAAAGTTGCTCCCCCTGGACCTGACACCTTGAAAAAGCCCAGACTCTGCATGGCATTAAAACAAAGAATTAAACAAAAACCTCCTCAGGAACCATTTGTGATGCTGCTCTTGGTGTTAAAGCCTGAAAAATGTCTATCTGTATAAACAGCCCGCGGAGTTTCACCCACACCAAGTATGGCCATGGGGAAGGCCCCGCCCGGGCCCACCGGCAGCAGCCCGAGCCGGGCTCTGCGCGTGCCTGTCGTCCTCCGTCCTGGGCCGGGAGAGGGGGAGGCTCCGGGCGGGGGCAGCCCTGCCTCTGGGGGAGGGGCGGGCGGGCACCTGCATGCAGTGGTAGTGGGTGCTCTTCCCGTTGAGGTGGCAGCCATGGTAGTAGACGCTGCAGTCGTCCAGCGGGCTGAAGCGCATGAAGCCGTGCTGCAGGGAGTTGTCCCGCTTCTTGTGCATGTTGTAGTGACGGATCACATCCTGCTTACTGGTGAACCGCTGAGGGAGAGGGCTGCGTTGGCAGGAGCCTCGCCGGCTCCGGGGCCAAGACGGCCAGGCCAGCTGCTGGCCCCTGGGCCCTCCGATCTCCCTATAACCAACCCGCTGGGGGTCGGGGCAGCCCCATGGCCCCAGCACCAGCACAGTGGACCTTGGAGGGAGTACTTCTAAAGGTTCCAGAACGGCAGACTCTTCTCCGAGCTGCCCCCAGCCTCAGCCAGGCCCAGAGCAGAGGGAGACCCTGACGAAGGCTTTCAGGGAAGAGCTCCGACTGCAGCCGCTCCTGTGCCCCCTGTGTAGCCTGTGCCCCCTGTGGGCTCCTGGAGAGACGGGGAGCAGCCCGGGTGCAGACTGCCCATACCCCCATCCCTTTCACTAGTCTGCACTCCCCGGCAGGCAGCTTTGAACTTAGGTGACAATCTCGCTGAGCTGCAATGTTATCACCATCTATCCGATGGGGCAGTACTGCCAACCCGCTCAGGACACTGGGAAGGTGCGTTAGACGAAGCACCCAGGCTGCCCGGCTCAGGGGACAGGAGCCTGAATTATCATCACCAGGATGCAGATGGCCCCAGACTCTCCTAGATGCCTCGTGGGCAGGAATCCAGGACAGGCTGGTGGTTTTCCTGGGCTTTCTTGCTCCCTAAGTCCGCTGGCCGGTGCAGAGCTGAGCGCCCGCCCGCCCCACTCCCCGAGGCCCGTCCGCTGCTGCACTGGCAGGCAGGCAGGCACCCTGGGCCCCAGAGGCCGTACCTGGTAGTTGCACTCGGGGTCGAGGCAGTGGTAGTGCTCACGGTACTGGTAGGCACAGTGGATGTGGCCGCAGTGCTGGCTGCCCGAGAACCTGCGGACAGGGACAGACTCTGACCTCTCTGTGCCAGGCCCCAGGAGGGCTCTTCCAGGGGCCTCGGCCTGAGCAGCTGAGACCAGTCTAGGTCTATGCCCCTGAGAAGTGCTCCAGGCCCCGTGCGGGGTGGGAGCGGGCAGAGGTGGTGTGCTGGGGGGACTGGAGGAGGCCCGAGAAGGCCAGGGCCAATAATGAAGTCGTCAGGAAGCCTAGGGCCGGTGAACTGCAGGCCCGTCCCACCTGCCCTGGGAGCCCACCTGCCCTGGAACCGGGTGCCAGGTAAGGCACAGAGGCCTGGCCCCAACTCGGGAAGGAGGAAGCTGGGGCCAGTCAAAAGAGCAGAGACGGGGAAGAGAACTGGGATGGGAGGGGATGGGATGAGGAAGGCAGGAGCCCCCAGGGGGCCCAACTACCTTTTGCAGGTGTCCCCTACCTGCCCAGCACCGGGCCAGGCGCTAGGGACCCTGGCTGAGCCAGCCCAAGGCCCTACTGCTGAGAGATGTTGGAGGGCTCTCTCTGCCCTGGGCCTTCCCGACACTTGAACAGTGCAAAGTGATGAATTTTTAAAGCACAGCATCTGTTTGGTTTCCTGAGGCAGGGAGTTCACTCTCCAACCAAGTCTGCAGCCAGGAGCCCCCAAGGCCTGGCCACGGCCCACCTCCCAGAAGACTCCTTGCCTTCCCCAGGCCCGACGCTGTGGGACGGGGTTCTCAGGGCCTCAGGATGGCCCCCCGGGGAGGATCTGTCACAACCACTGTGAGGAGGGTGGTGGGCACAGCTCACCTGCCTGGCCAGGAAAGCATAGGCCTGGGGGACAGAATGAGAGGGAACCCCCGTGTAGGGGGGTGAGCCACTTGCAAATAAATATTTAAGCTGAAGCTGCCAAAAAGGCCATCTGCTGAGGCACTAATAATAATGATGACAATAATAATAATAATAATAAAGAGAGCAAAGTGGAAAGACAGAGCGGGACAGGGGAAGTGGAGACAGGGAGAGATGGGGGAACCTGGAAGGTCAGCATAAAGACAGCGGCTGGGGCTGCCCATCAGGTGCTGGCAGCCAGGGCCCCACACAGGGGAGTCTGTCCAGGTAAGAGCCCTTTACCTGCCCACCCTGCTGCCGTAAGGATGCAAAGGAGTAGGACTGGAGTCAGGTGCAGAGGGTCAAGGCCTGGCCCAGGGTGGATCAGAGGTCACCTCGCCTTCTCATTCTGGCTGGCTCCACAGTGGCCCACACCCACTCAGGGCCCCGTGTGAGCCACAGAGGGGGTCCTGCACTCACCGGTGACTGGGCCCTGCTATGGGGCCCCTCAGGTACCCTGTCCTGCCTGGAATACATGCTGCTTAAGAGCACGTGGCCTGGATCACGCAAAGGGGGCGGGGCCCTGGAGGCGGGGAAGAGGGCCGCCCTCCGGCAGTTTCTCCGCAGCACTTGGCACTGGGGGTCAGGTGGACGTAGGGCCCCACGGCCCCCAGGCATTCCTGGTGCCCCCCCGCCTCTCTCCACAGTAGTCTCCTCCCCAGGGGCCTACCTGGCAATATATTTCTGGTAAATGTTTACATCTTCGGTGACAGCTGGTTTATCTGTGGGCAATCCATTCCTGGCGAGAGACACACGGCACAGCCGATTAGCGGACGGGGTGGCCTCGTGCCCCGGGAGTGTCTGGGGGCAGCTCCCTGCCCTGGAGCCCTGGCCTTTCTCCCTCACTGGACGGTGTTGGGAGGCAAGTCCTCCTGCCCATGTCTGGCATAGTTTCCGTTAGCTCAGCTCCAGCTGGTGGGGCTGGAGGGCTCCCAGCGCCGGGGACACGGGCCTGGTCTGGGGCCTGACCCCCTCGCACCCTGGGTGTCAGGAAGCTGCTGGCTGAGGAGAGGCACCCGCTTTCACTGCAAAGAGCCCCGTCTTGGGGGTCTCCGGGGTGGAGGGTGGTCTCATTCAGCCCCACAGGATCTGTGGACAATCATTTCACGGTCACCTAGGACAGCGATTTTTAACCATCTTCATCTCATGGCACGTATAAACTAATTCCTAAAACCCTGCGGCACCCCCAAAATATATTTTTTGCTGCTCTGACAAAAAAAAAAAAAAAAAAAAGGCATTTTAATTCATTCACACTGGATGGCCATTGTTGTGTTGGCTGATGTCATTTTTGAATTTGACCATCTAAGGAAAAAGAGGTCAGTGCCCCTGACTCAATAGTCCGGCGTTGCACGTTTCAAAAATACTTGCGGCCCAGCGGCCAAAAATCACGGGCCTGGGGGTTTGTGAGGAGTGTGTCCACCCCCGCGTCGCTGCCTACGCTACCTTCCCTTGGGGCTTCCCCATGGCCCGGGCTCTGGACCTGGGCACTCTGGCCACTGGGTCGGACTCCAGAAGCCCCAACCGAGTCGGGCTTTTCCAGGCAACCGCAGCCTGCCCCTGGCCCCGGTGGTGGCAGGCAGGGAGAACCCATCGCAGGCACACAGGGGTGACAGCTGTCCGCGGTGTGTGTTAGCAGTAAGCACACACACAGAGGTGCCCAGGGCGTGTGAGCATGAGTGTGCAGCAAGATGTGCAGCTTAACTGGATTGGAGGGCTCACGCGGGCAGAGGGCCAAGTGTGGATGGGTGCGTGCGCGCCATGCCTGAGTGGAAGCAGGTGTGTAAGGTGCGGATGACTGAAGATGTGTGCACGGTGTGCGTGTGCGTCCACATGAGGAGCGTGGGTGGCAGGGCAGGGCGTCTCGGCCTAGGGCTGGCCGTGGGGTGGGGCGGGCCTTACTTGACAGTGGAGACGGTCCCTGTAGTGATGGAGTCAGTCTTGGAGAAGGTCGACTTCAGGTATTCAGGAGCGTTGAAGGGCAGGGAGGCAGGTGGCTCGGGGCCCGGCCCAGCAGCGCTGGGAGCGCTGGGCACGCTGGCGAGGGGAGCAGGAGCCAGGCTGGGAGTGGGCGGCACCTTGGCAGGGCTGGGCTTCTGGATGGCCCGGACGTCGTACTTGGAGGGGCGGCCCACCTTGCCCGTCTTGAAGGCGATGGCCCCGCCCATGTCGGGGCTGCCCTCCCCGGGTTTGAAGAGGTGCAGGTACTTCACGTTCTCCAGATCGTACTTGGATGGCTTCTTGTAGGTGTTCCCGTTCTGGGGCCGCAGGTTCTCGCCCGTCTTCAGCTTCTGGATGAAGAAGTCGTACTTGGAGGCACGGGCCACCAGGCCCTGCATGGGGATGCTGCTGTGCGAAGGCAGCGGCAGGATGGTGGCCTTGGTCTCCAGGTGTGCCGTGCTGCTGGGCAGCCGCAGGCCGGGCAGGGGCCCCACGGCCTCCTTGCCGGCTCGATCCTCGGTCTTAGCGCCGTGGGCCGGCCAGGAGAGCTGCTCCCCAGCCTTGAGCTTCCGGATGTACTCCTCGTACTTGGAGAACCGCGCCCGCTTGCTGAGCGCGTCCTCCGCGGTGGGCAGCATGGAGGAGGTGGCCGCCTCGGGGGTGGGGCCTGCGTGCAGCTTCTCAAAGTTGATCTTCCTGGCCAGCTCGTCCCTCGTGTTCTGGTCATCGTAGCCGAACATGCCGAGGAACTCGGTCATGGTGGTGGCCGCGTAGTCCCGCAGCGAGGAGGCCTCTCCTAGGGTGGGGGGGAGGGGGTCACTTCTGGGAGGGAGCCGGGGAGCCCCCCAGCGCCCGAGCCCCCACCCACGGAGGGAGGAGGGGCTGGCGGGGGGGGCGGGGTCGGACATGATCTATGGACATTTGGCTCACTTGTTAGGTTTTACGACTCTTAAATTAATTTGTTTTAAAAAAAAGTAATTAATACTGGGGTAAAATAAAACGAGTTCATCAATGCCAGGAAAATCAATTTCCTAAATGTTCTGGCCGATGGCTTTTCAGTACATTAAACAAAGTTTCATAAATGTCTCTGCTCTCTCGCTTTGGCCTAATAGGAGAGCGAAGTCATTTTACTGGCTGCGAGGCCAGATTCCAACCTGCCTCCAGGGGCGGGGGTGCAACCAGGGGCCCGCACAGGTAGCGACCTGGGCCTGTGGCTGGGCAGTCACGCCGGAGCCCGGGGGCTGAGGGAGCCTGGCCGAGCCTGCCTGGGGGACCCTCCCTGATCCCCACAGATAACACACAGGCGCCTTATCCCCGGGACGACCTGGCCTCCTGCCCCCTAGTGCCACCAGTGCCCCAGATTGCTAACGGTCCCAGACAACAGGCCGAGGGGGCAGAGACCCTGTCGAAGTGCTGGCCTGGACTTGCTCAGGACCCCCACCCCAGCCAAGGGTTCCGACTCCTTCAACCCCGCCGTCTGGTCACTTGAGCTCATGCCCCAAGGGGTCAGGGCCGGAAAGGCTGGCCCTGCTAGCCCAGGGCAGCGGCCCGAGGACACCCATCCCCTGCCCCTGTGGATCCACACGTGCACACACTCCCCATTAAGCTCACACCCCTCTGCCTCCCGACTTGACAGACGCACACGTGCACCCGCCGCCCGGCCCCGCACCTGGCTCTCCACGCCTCTCAGGCTGGTGGAGGCCAGCGGTGCGGTTCTCCCTGGGGAAGTTTTCTCCAGCGACGCCCCTCCTTCCACACGCAACCTTCCGCCCCAGCAGCAGCTGTGTGACTCCTTAGCACACGCCAAACACTCCTTCTTGCACCGCACGCAGGCCGAACACCTACTGTGTGCTGGCCCTGAATCGGCGGCGGGTGCACCAAGAAGGATGAGCCCCACACGGGCCCCAGGCGGTGCGGCAGAGACAGCCACCCCGGGCTGGGGGTCCGCACAGCAGTCAGGGGGAGATGTGGCCAAAGAAGGGGTGAGAGGTGCAGAACCTGGTCAGGGGGCAGAGGGGGGGTCCCCTCCCCACCCCACCCCCACCCGCCAGGTCTGGAGCTCTCAGAGCACACCTGGAGGTGGCCTCACAGAGCCCGACCAGGCTTGGGCACGACAGGAAGCCTAGCAGGACGTGGACAGAGAGGCTCGGAGCTCCTGGGGGAGGGGGCAGCGCAGCCTGAGAGCACTGGGACCCCACTAGGTGAGGAGAGGACAGTCACTGGCAGCCCCTGGTCCCTGAGGTGGGCAGAGGGACTCAAGAGTGGACAGGCCGCTGTCCCCTTGGGCATGGGAGTGGGGCAGTGGCCTGGGGCTGCTGAGCTGACCTTAAGCTCCGTGGGGCTGGGGCCCAGCCTGGGAGGAGTGGGCTCTCCCTGCTCGTCAGTGGCTCAGGGACCAGGGAAAGGGGCTAAAAATAGCTGAGGCAGCTGAGCCCTCACTATATATGGCAGAGAAACAGAGGGCTCTGAAGGGCAGGCAGCTCAGAGCAGGGGGGCCGACAGGGGTCCCGGGGGCGGCCCACAGGCCTGTATTCCCCGGCCCCAGGGTCCAGAGAAGGTGGGGGCGACACCCACGGTGGGTGGCTAGGGCTCCGGCCAGCTCTCTCAAGGGCCCAGGGCAGAGCTGGCATGCCTAGGTGACACGCTGAAGTCCCACGGGACCTCGGACCAGAGCGGGGAGGTCTGGGACCAAGAGGCCATGGGTAGTTCAGTCCTGCCTCCCGTCCCCCAGCTCCCCACCCACCCCCAGAAGAAGAGGCAGGAGACAGGAGTCCGGGGCAGAGCAGGGTGAGGGAGAGGCTGGGGCACTGAAGGGACAGCGGCCTTCGTCCCTGTCCCTCCCCTCTCCTCGGGCCCGGCGCAATCACCTTGTGTCTGGGACCGGCAAGGGCTTTTCCTATCAGAGGAAACTGAAGGTCACACTTTTCCTCATTGATCTTGCAATGTTTGTTAATTACTCTGTCACTGATGTGGCGAAGGATAATTAAACAGCTCTGTTTATATCTTATATGCATAATTATGTGGCTGCACAGGGCTCCCCGAGCAGGGAGGAGATGCGCCCCTCGCTGCAGGGGGAAGGGGACAGGGGAGCGGGCAGGGGTGGCTCGGGCACCAGGCGCCGGCTGGGCCAGGAGGCTGGGGCGCCGAGAAAAAGATCCCAAATCCTGGGGCTCTAGTCCTAGGGGTGGGCCCCTCCCACCTGGGACCCCAGGCCCTCGCTCCCCAGAACAAAAGGAGCTCAGGGTTGCTCGAAGGACAAGGAGACACCAGAAGAGCCAGGCTTTGGCCACCTCATGGAAAAGAGGTCAGCCAGAGGGCCGTGCCCAGGGCAGGTGGGTGTCATGGGATATTCAGGCTGGGCCCTCCTGTGGCCCAGTGCCTTGCTCAAGGGGTCCTGTTGAGGGCAGCTGGGACCCCTGGGAAGGAGAAGGTGGGCAGTGAGATGGGGTGAGATCGGGAGGCCAGGCCTACCCTGGAGCACGTGGGGAGGCCACCCTGAGAACGGCCTCTGCAGACAGGCATTCGCGTGGCCCAGCGTGGGACCGCTGCTCCCCAGGGGCATGCGCGGTACCACGTCCTCCAATGCGCTCCTCCCCACACGAGTGTGTGGCTGTCCACACCCACACTGCCCATCCGTCCTGCCATCTCTCCCCCGGCCCGTTGCTTCCTGAAGACCTACTGTGTGTTAGGCAGCCCCGACCCAGCCCTGCTCTCACCCTGGAGGTTGCCCACCTCTCCCCATTCCGGGCCCCAGCCCACCTTCCCCAGGAGGCCTCCCCCGGTGGGAACGAGGTGCCCACACGTGTCACAGGAGTGAGGGAGGCGGGCGTGTTTCAGGGATACGCCACTCCTTCACCGCCTCACCAGGTTACGTCCCATCGGGGGCTCCAGACACCCACCTGAAGCCTGCTTGGCGCTGGGGCCACTGTCGTCCTTGGAGGCTGCCCTGTCCCTGTCCTTCTCCTCCACCACACTGCCGTCCTTGGGGAGCTCCTCGCCGTGGTCTTCCTCGTCGCTGCAGCCCTGGGGCTGCACCATGTAGACGCCCTCCGGCGGCAGCTCGAGGCCCTCGCGGGCAGTCCGCCCCAGCACGGGGGTGGGCGCGGGCTCCTCGCTGTACTCCCCGTTGACCCACTTTTCGATCACCGCCCGCCTCTTGTCTTCTTCGCTCCGGGGGGCCCGGGCCACCCCCGGCTCAGGGCCGCTGCGCTCTTTGTCCTGGGGCCTCAGGGGGCTGCCCTCGGCGCGGGCACCAGCCTCCGCCCCCTTCTCCACCACCACCTGGCGGCTGAGCTTGGCGCAGATGGCGTTGAGTTTCAGGCCGCCCTTGCGCTTGGCCGCCATCGCGGGTTTGCTTGTGGGTGGGTCCGTGCACCGGGCGCCTTCAGCTGCAGGGGCAGAGAGAGGTCAGACGTGTGCGGGTCAGGCCCGGCTGCCCACCTCGGCAGCGGGGGTGGGGGCTCTGCCCTCACACCCCTCCAGCCAAGGGTCTCCCCAATCACAGCCGCGGCGCCCGTTTGAACCCCGCCCTGGACTTCGAACTCGGGGGCCATTTCACCCGTTGCTCTACCCCAGGGCCTGGCACCGCGCTGGGCACATACTGGCTGGTTCAAGGAGTATTTTGTAAGTGAACGAACGAACGAACGAATGAATAACTCTTCAAACACAAGGGGCAGCTCCTGCCCAGCACCTGGTTTCTGGGAGCATTTTCTACACTTGTGCGGCCGTAGGCACCAGCTCTGGGAGGCCAGCTGGCCAGGCCCCAGGCAGCATAAAGGGGCACGTGGGCTCAGGAGCTGCTCTTGGGGCAAAGCCGGTGAGTGAGAACAGCCTGACCCCCCACGGCCTGCTGGGGAGGAGGCAGCTGAGAGCCAGGCCGCGGCGTGCCACCCTGGTGCCTTCCTGTCCCGGCAGCGCTTGGCTGGCCCTGGGCGGCTCCTCCGCCCGGCTCCTCTGCCTGGCCCGCCCGGCCCCTGCACCGCCGCCCGGTGCCCAGCCTCTGCGCCCTGGACAGCCGAAAGGGCTCCTTCCCTGTAGCCTTCCTCGTCAGGCCCTTTCTTGTCCCCTCTGGCCATGTCCTGTTCCCGCCCTGTGTTCAGGCCTCAGTCAGGGCCATCTGAGGGCAGGGTTCCCCACGGCCTTTCTGTGAGCTACTTGTCCCCTCACCCTGCCTGCCCTGCCGCCACCAACTCCTGCAGCCCGAAGGCCGGGCCAGTCCCAAGAAGCCCACTGCCCAGCCCTGAGGAGCCGAGGTCGCGGTGCTCCATCCCTGACTCTGACAGCCCAGCGCCAACAGCCCGCAACTCAAACGAGGCTGCCTGCGTGCTAGCCATGTCCGTCAGCGGCTGCTGGCGGGCTGCCCAGGGCCACCACACAGCCTGGGTGGGACCTGCCTGCCACAAAGGCCACGGAGTATAGATGCACACACACGTGTTTGTGCGTGCACCCGTCTGCCTGCCCATCCACCCAGGTAGTGAGCTGGTCCCGCTGGCGGCCCCGTGGTCGAGGGGGCCATGCACACGCGCTCTCAGCTCACACTGACTACGTGCAGAGGGGTTCCCGTCAGAGCTTCTCGAGGACAGGACTCCCTCGCCCCACAGGCGTGGGCATGTCCACGTCCCCGCACAGGTCAAAAGGCTAAGGGAGGGGAGGCGCTCTGCTCCCAGGCCCACGGTCAACACCTTGACCCCTCCCCCACCTGCCGGGAAGCCCACGGACAGGCAGACAAGGATGGCCGCACCTGTGCCTGCCCACAGGGAGACTTGACGTGTACACATGGATGGTTGTCTCCATGATACAGACACTACCCAGTGACCCCCGATCCTACCCTCGAAGCCACCTGCCCATGGGTGACCCCAGCCTAGTCCAATGTCAGGGAAGCCAGTCCTGTGACCCTGGCTCTGCGGGGCCCTACCCTGTCCCACGCCGGATGCCCGTGCTACCCATGTGTGTCCATGCTGTCCACTCCCAGGTCTCCGAGCACCAACACGGACTCCTCCAAGCTCAGTGACCGGCCCTTAATCACACATCTCACCCAGCCTCCAGGCCAGCCGCCAGGCTCCGTGACACCAAGTTTCCTCCAGCTGGCCTATGGAGAACAGAGCAGGCCTCACCTGGTCCCCTTTGTCCCCTGCCCTGGTGGGGAAGGGGAGGGTGGGAGTGGGGAAGCCTGCTCTATTTTTACGGGGAGGTAAGCAGCCAAGAGTGTATGGCAGACGGCAAATGAATCTATAAATATTTATCCCAAGGAAGAGGGAGGGAAGCAGAAGCTCCCAGGGCTGCACTTGCTGCTGGTGACACCCCCTCCCCGGGCCCCCACCCATCCTGGAGCCTCCCGGCACTTGGGCCCACCCTCTCCTGATCTCGGCTGCGTGCCTTGCTTGGTCCCTCCCGGCCCGCCAGCTGCAGTGCAGCTGTGCACCCAGGGCCCACCCCCAGCCTGCAGGCCCCTTTGCTCCACCTACACCCCCTACACCTGCCCTCCAGCTGCTGCCCTGCCTCAGTCCACCTGCCTTCCAGATGCTGCCCTCCTTCTGACTCCACCGCTGGTCCCAGCGGTGGAGGCGAAGAAGGCGCAGGGGCCTGGGGTGCAGGGCAGGAAGCAGGGAGCGGCCTTCCTCGGTAAGTGGGCACCCGTGTGAGTCTCGGGCTGCAGGTGGGGGGCGGCGGAGTCAGAGCTGAGGTCCGAGCTGCCTGCCCTCCCACCCCATGGGGCCTTTCTCCCCTCCCTTGTCCATCGGGGCCCGGGGACCTGCAGACTACCCCCTTGTGGTCTGACCCCCGGCTCCTGTCCGTGTAAACATTCCCTGACTTTCTTCCCTGAAATATAAACGCCCGTGGCCAGGCCTCAATGGGAGGAAGCCATCCGTCCCCGGCCCTGTCACTGCCCCTTTCATCTCTTTCCCACCACCAGCCTGCCTGCTGCTCTATTTACACTGGACGCTTCCTCTGGGAACAATGCTGCCCAGGAGGCAGGCTCGGACTGAGGGTGGAGGGTGGAAGGCGGGGGTGGGAGGACTCCCGTGCAGCTGACCCGGGGATGGGCACCCGCAGGAGGTAAGGGGCGGGGCAGCAGTGGGGGACCCGGCCTAGGCCTGGGATATGGAGCAGGGCCAGTGCCGCACATAGGCAGGGAGCCCAGGGGCTCCCCAGCCTCTGGCCCAATGGCTCCGGGATGGCTGGGGAGAGCCCCTGGGGGTGGCACGGCCCCGTGGCTGTGGCCTGACTCTGGGGTCAGACAGTCACGAGTTCACAGCCCGGCTCTGCTCCTTGCTAGCCCCAGGTCTGGGCAAGCTTTCTTCCTGCGAAAGGGATGCAGGACCGGAAGGTGAGAGGGTGCCAGCGTGTGCCAAGCACAGGGCCTGGCGAGGCCCTGGGGAAAGGCAGCCGAGTCCTAGGAGGGGACAGACAGGCAAGTGTGGTGCCAAACCTGGGCACAAGATCCTGAGGCTGCTCGCCTCCCCTGGCCAGGGGGAGGTCCAGGAGAAAGGAGAGGAGAGAGGGCTGGGCTGCCCTCCATGGCTCCCTAGGTCTGAGCCTTCCCTCCCAGGGCGTCACCCTCGACCGGCCCCTGCAGGCAGCTGTGGTCTCTGACTGAGGGGACCCTGTTCCATGTGGGAAAAGGAGGGGCAGGACTGGACCGCCAGTGCCCCTTCCCAGGCCCTACCTCATGATGCCTGGTAAAGAGCAGGTGCTGTCACTGTCCCACTGGAAAGGTGAGGAAACAGCTCCTGGAGCCTCAAGGACACCCCAGAGCTGGAGTTCACGCAGGCCAGGGTGCAGCCCGGTGCCGGGCCGCCCCAACGTCCCCATGAAGGTGACCGGGTGGCCCTAGGACGTCCCAGAGCTCCACGCCCGTCTCCTTCTCATCCCCAAATCCCGGCACCCCTAACACGAAGCCCCCTAAAGTGTTAACTGTGATGGGTAAAATGGTGCAGCAGATTGCTACAATAAATAATTTACTGATATTTATAAATATTCAAATCAGCCAGCTTTAGAAATCGAATGAAGGGAGGGTCTCAGGAGAAGTGCCCGCGCTGGCAGGAATCTCTTTCCCTCCGAAGCTGGGGAAGGCCGGGGCTCCTGCCAGTTCTTGGGGGAGGGGCCGCCCGCAGCTGCACCTGGGCCCGGGCCCCTGACCTCCAGGGACGAGGTGTGAGGGGGCTGACACCGCTCCACATCCTCGCCTGGTGGGGCCAGGCCTTGCCCCGCCCTGGGCTCAGCGGACCAGAGGCCAAGTGCCCGAGGCTCAGGTCTCAGATTTGCTGGACCTGCCCTTGTGGGGGTGGCGGGGAGCTCTGGAGGCCGGGCAGGCCTGGCAGCACCCCCACCCGTGAGTAATGTGTTTCGGGGTTGGGCGGCCTGTCAGCCACCAGGCTCTGGGTGCTTTATGGGCTCTGCCTGGTGGCTCTGAACTCCCTGGTAGGAAATAAAGTTCTCCCTGCGCGTCCCTTCTAAACATTTCACTCAGTGGAAACGGTGTTTAAGAAAAATGAGGACATATTTCTTCCTAAGGATGCAGTGTCCCCTTTGGGCGGCCTAATGCCCGCTGTATATCAGGAGGTGGCGAGGCAACGGCCAGGCACCGGTCCCCCAGGCGGGGGTGGTCCAGGGCCCCCGCCTGCCCGCTGCCGCAGCTCGGGGACCACAGACACCGCGGGGTCACACTGGTGGCCACCCTGGCCCACGCTGCCCACGGGGATAGAGCACTGGCACCCTCTGAGCACCCCTGGTGCAGCGGACAGTGTGGGTACTTCAGTGTCACCTCAGCAATCCCCCCATCCCCACATGGCCACTGTCCACATTTCGGAGGAAGAAGCAGAGTTTGCCAAGGCTGGTGGCTGCCCTCAGTCACCGGGAGCTAGTGCCAGAGCTGGATGGCTACAGCTGGACCCGGACCTCCGAGGCCATGGGTCGCCCCCCACACGCCTCCCACAGCCTCCCATCCAGGTGGCAGCAACATCAGAACCTCTCTGCCTGACGCTCCACGAACTTGAACTTGACAGGCCACAGCCCCAGCGTCCGGGCGCTGTGCCCGAATCCACTGACCATAACACTCTCTGAGCACCTTCCGCAGGCCAGCCCGGGCTGAGGTGTGAGGGTGCAGGGGAGCAGGACACTGCCCTGTCCCCGCAGCACAGGCTGTGCAAGTGAGACCATGAGCGGACGTTCAAGTCACCGGCAAAATCACCTCGTCGGCAAGTTCCCGAGCCGCAGGGGCGAGGAGGGCAGGGGGCCAGGAAGACTTCCTCTTAAGAGACGAGGCTTTGGTCCCTACTTCCCCCAGGCCCCCCTGGAGGCCCCATCCTCCCTCCCATCCCCCCCCATCTCCCTCTTAGCAGTTCCCTCCTCTATTTCCTCCAGCTGTGGCCCCTCCCCCAGCAGGACCCGTGTCCCCCAGGGAGGGTGTCCTTCCCTCCTGGGCCTTGCTCCCAGCTCCAAACAGGAGGGCCACCCAGATTCTATGGGTGGGAGGAGTGGTCACTGCTCCCCAAGGCCTTCGACCAGGTCTCCTGGTCCCCAAGAGCTCCCAGCTGGGGCGGGGGTGTTGCTGGGCCCTACCTGCCCCCCTTTGTTTATTTATTTATTATGATTTTTCAGTCCAGTTAAAAGGCTTACTATCGAGACGCGTCTAAGTGGCCTCACTTAGCGTAAGTAACTCTATAAATCAGGGGAACCGTTAGCATCCGCCGCACAGGCTGGCTATCAATCTCTCCCAGGTCACAGCCCAACAGGAAGGGGAGAAAAAAAAGAGTTACCACCCAAGGGAGATTTAAAACACACACGCAGCGCACACACAGGCCACACACGCGCGTGCACACGCTCGGGCGCCTCTGCACTTGTGCATCGCATGACAGCCACACGTGCACACGCGGAGCCGCCCGGAAACCAGCAACGCTGCGTGTGGGCACCGGCACAGCCCCGGCAGCCGGGGAGGGAGACCCAGCCTGGGGGAGGGGTCTCCTGGGAACGGGCTCTCCATGCCCAAGCTGTCCTGCCGGGGCCAGTGGCTCTGAAGGGCTACGGAGGGACGGGCTCTGCTTGGCCCCCGTCCCTCTCCGTGGCCACCTCTGCCAAGCCCGAGGGGACCGAGTGTTCCCCTGCTGCGTGGTGCTCAAGGTGAGCCCTCGGTAGGAAGAGACGGAGGCGAGGACAGGGGCAGGAGGCTGCTGGCTGCGGGCCACCGTGGTGGGGTGTGCTGCCATCCCGGGTCTTGCCCACCTGCCCAAGGCCGGCCACACCTCAGACACGGCACGGGACTCAAGGGCAGCACCGTCCAAAGGAGTGACCAGCGGCTGTGCGGAGAACTCGGGAGTACCAAGGAAAGGCGGGGTGCCTGCGGCAACCTTTCCAGGAGCGGGTGTGCGCCCAGAGCTTGGACACGGGCTGCCGCCCTTCCCCAGCGGGGCCCCAGACCTAGCAGATCCCTGGGGGAGCTGGGGCACCCCTTCCGTGTCCCCAAGGCAAGGCAAGGCAGCCCGAGGGTGGAAGACCCGCAGGCCCACCTCCTCTCCCACCTTGCCCCCCAGGCCTCCCTGGCTCACCCGCCGCCTGCCCGCTGCATCTCCCGTGAACTCTATTTCTCTTTCCTCTCTGAAAACAACTGAGCTGTAAATACTGTTTAACCTTCTCTCCCCCTCCCCCCCACCCCTCCCCTCCGCACTATAAAAACACAAATATGCCATAACTCAGCCGGCCAGGCCGCCCAGCCTCCAACATGCCCCGCGCCCGGGCCTCTCAGGAAGGTCATTACAAACGACTTTCCGATTCACTGCTCCTGAAATAATTTTGTGTATTAAAACCTGAATCTGCACTTTCTGGGGCCGAAAGCCTCGCTTAATGATGGCGGGTGTCCTTGGGACGGACAGTGATCCTTCACTCGCCAGCCCGCACTCCAGCCCTCCGCCCGCAGCCCGCCCCCCTCCCTGGGCCCAATCTGTTTTCAAAGTGTGTCTGTCCTTTATTAAATTGTTTTCTTTTCCACATTATCAGTTGCCATGGAGACCTCATCTCTCGGATTATTTGAATTTCATTATATCTATTGATTTGGGAGCATTTCATCTTTTTTATTGTTTTTCTGTCAATTTTCAAAACGAATAACCATCTAATTTGCGTCAGTGCTGATTATGTTTGTCCCTCAATAGAGGTCGGCAGCTGCGCTGGGGAAACAAATCAATGAAAAACCATCATAAAACTCCCCACTCCGGTCTCCAGGATGTGTGGGTGACATTCCACGCCTGCGACAGACACACTCATCAGCTCCAAGTTCGGCTCCGGTGGTGGCAGCCCCGCTCCACACTCGCCTCCTCTGGCCTTAATATTTAATTTCACGATTTGGGGCATTATTAGTGGTGTTTTTATTAGCGCGTGTGCCCGGGAGTGTTTGGGAATGGGCTGGCGGTGCGTGCGTGCGTTTGTGGGTGAGGCAGGGAAACCCCGAGGAGGGGCAGGGCGGACGCTGTGAGGGGCCCGCGATGGGAAGTGCGCAGAAGGGGGAAGCCCGGGAGGGGGTGGCCGGGCACGGGGGACCACGCCGAGGGCCTGGAAAAGGGGGGACACAGAATCGGGACTGGGAGAACGGGCGGAAAAGAGGGAATTCAAATTGCTTACTTTGTTGTTTTTTTTTTTTAATAATTTATGCAATTTTAAGCATTTATGTATAAATTTTTTAATAAGCCACCCTGGAGCAGGATGGCCATTAACATCCCAACGTCCTTCTGTCCAATGGGCTGGCGGAGAGGATCAATTTCTGAGAGTACTTTCCCTTTTTTATGACATGATAAAATGCTTTTAAAGCAACTTACACAAATATGGAATTTTTTTTTTCTCTTTTTTTTCCGTCCCCTCTCCCTTCCCCTAACAGCCTTCCTACCCACCGGGGAGGGGGTGCGTGTGGGCGCGCGCCCTCTCTCTCCTGCGAGGGCGGGCGGCGGGGCTGGCAGGGAGACAGCCCCAGTTCTAACTGGAACTGGCCGCCTGTCCTTCTAACAAGGGCATAAACTTTCATTACCCATGCACGCAAAGACAATTTAGGGAAACGCGCTGCTTGGAAAAGGAAAACCTCAGCGATTCGCGGCCCGCGCTGCTGCCATCTGGGGGGCTCTGGCCTCCAGCGCCGGGGAGCTGGGCCCTGCACCTAGGCGCGCGGTGCAGGGGGCGGGCAGGAGGGCCCTGGGAGGCGGCGCCAAGGGACAGGAGCCAGCTGACAAACCAGCGCGAGGGTCTTCGCCTTGGCTCGACGGTGGCACCCTGGCAGGCAGGTGGGCAGGCTGGCAGGGGCCGGGCACCCTTGGTCACACCCTCTCACACCCCGTCTCTAACCCCACCAGGCAGGTGGCTTTCTGCCACCCAGTGCTGGCACAGAGCAGACGCTGGGCTCTGCAGATGGATGGACAGACAGCGGGACCAAGTGCAGACAAAGTTGGGAGCCGGGCCCAGATGTCCTGAGGTCCCTTCAGGAGACCCACCCTAGCAGAAGGAAGGCTCTCTGTCTGACAGGTGTCATTCTGGAAGCAGGTTGGGACAGGAATGCCTCTGGTGGGGAGGATGGGGTATCCAGACCAAGCAGGGTGGCCTGGCCTCCATCAGCCCTATCCTGGCCCCTGGTCCCAAGCTCCTAAGTCCCTGAGATGAAGCCAGGCCTTGTGGGACAGAGAACAAGTGGCCAGTATTGGGGGCAGCCCTTCCCTCCATGTCCCTTCCACTCTGCAGCCCCTCCCCGTCATGGGGGGCAGGAGGAGAGGCCCGAGGGGGTGCCCTGCCCAAGGGCTGAGAGGACCCTTGTTCCTGGAGCCTGTCCCCCCTCATACTGCAGGACAGGACCTTGGGCACCTGAACCCTGGCAGTTTCTAAATTAACACACAGCGGCGCTGGGAACTCAGCCCGTCTTAAAGCCTGCTGCTGCAGGCCGGTCGCTTCTTCCTGGGCCTCCACATCCTCCCGTCAGGCAGGGGTGCTGCAGGGGTCACGCGGGTGACATGCCCGGCACCCAGCTATGCAGTGCGTGGTGCCTGTCACTCTACCGACAGGGGCTGGGAGCAGGAAGGGCTGCTTCCTCCCTACCTGGGAGCAGCGGAGCCCAGCCACGCATGGCCCTCCCTTTACAGCAGCGTTGCACCCTCTTGCTTCCCCTGACTCTCACATCCCAACTTTCTCCTGGGCCCTCGCTTACCTAGGCCATCGGGCCCAAGGACCCTCTCGGCCTGGATCCCCTGAGCATCTCTCAGGAGGCAACCCTCCTCCGGGGTGAGCCTGGCTGTGCGCAGCCCAGGAAGGGACCCCCAGCATCCTGGATGCTTGGCAGCAGCAGGGACGGAGCACCTTGGTGTGGCCAGGACACCCCAGCCCTCGGTGGGGACTCCACTGGGCCTACCCTCCTGGTCTTCTGTGCACAGATCCGCCCCCCGCAACTGTCATTAAAATAACAAGTTTCTGTTACAATCTAAACATTCCCACATCGCATAAAGGGTTATATTACACCCGAGTCACTCTCGGGCCCATGTTTGCACAGAAAAGCTCACGGCAGGTCCCCCCTCCTGACGAAGTGACTTATTAAAGTTTAAACAGTAATTAACAGAACAATAAAAATAAAGGGATGTTTGGGGAGTCATAGCGCACACAGGGTTTTGGCAGTGCCAGCAGTTTTTCAGTGCCCTGTGCTGGCAGCAAAATGCGACTGTGAAACTGCGGGGGACAGAGGACGGAGCCAGTGTGGGGCCGGGGGCCTTCAGGCCTGACGGGCGGGAAACTGAGGCCACACTGGAGGGAGGGCATGGGGGTTCTGTGCGAGGCCATCAGCCCCCTAGGACCTGGAGGAGCAGGGCAGGCCCAGTGCGGAGTGAGCAGGAGGTCTGACGCCGGGGGAAGTCCACTGAGCGGGGCTGCAGAGCCTCCGCACCCTTTGCGATGCCACCGCCCAGCCGGGCCCCGGCACTTCCGGGAGCCTGGTGCCTCGGTCGCATCCAGCCAGCTCCAGGGTGCGGGGGAGCTGTCAGGCACTCAGCACGGTGGCATCTTCAGACCCTGCAGTTAACTATTCCTGGGGCTGGACCCCAGCCACGCCGGGCTCCTCTCCCAGTCGGCCAGGTATGTCTCCGTGCTCCAGCTGCCGCCAGGGCAGTGCAGCACACACCCGAGAGCCCCGCCGAAGCCCCTGGCCTCTCTGCTAAGCAAGAGTGCGGTATTGGGGAAGGCCTTCCTCAGGCCCCTGGAGCGGGAGACCAGTCGGCCCAGCTGGGCCTGTAACAGGAGGAAGCACCTGGCTAGCTGGGCCAGGGTGGGCGCCCACTGGTGAGGCCCTCATCTGCAAGGTCTGGTCGCGACGGGCCTAGGGGCTGGCCTAAGGCCAGGACACTCCAGGGCAGGCACGCCCCGCCATTCACCCCTGTTCCCCCTGCCCAAGTTCCACCTAGAGGCTCAGGCACCAGGCTGGGTGACTGGGGTGGGGGTGGCGGGAGGCAGAGAGCCAGGGGGAGTCACAGGGACAGGACGGGGCAGCCCACCTTGGGGGCTGGGGAAGAAGGAACCCACGGTGGCCACAGTACACGAGTGTTATCTCCTGCCGGTTGGGTAACAGACCCCAAGGCACTGCTGGGCTGGCCTCTCCCTTCTCTCCCCTGGGCCCTGTCCGTCACAGGCTCTGTCCCATGGCTGATCTTACAATCCCCAGAGCCTAGGCCAGTTCTGCCACCCTATCCTGCCCCCATGGCCCATGCCTGCCCTTCTTCTCTAAGGACAGCCACTACTGAATCATAGTTCCCTCTCCTCACCACGAGGCACTAATTTCCAAAGTGCTTTTTCAGTACAGTGTCCCCAGCTCTGGTTCTTCCCACTAGGCAGAGCAAAGGGTCAACCTGGGGACACCAGGGGGACCATGAGACCACTCTCCACCCCCCTCCTAGCCTTCTCCCGCTCCCCTTGAGCCTCAGTGCACCAGCCTGCTGGGCCTGGCGGAGCCCTGTCCACCTGCCATCTGCCTTCCACTGCCCAGACAAGCATCAAACCTGGAAAGAGCCCCTGGCCCAGGGCAAGCAGCCCCTTAGGGTCCCTTGCACCACTTGGGAGCTGGTTCCCCCACATCACAGCCCCAGGGGCTGCCATGAGCAGCTGTGGGCCACACGTGGAGGTGACATGCTGGGCTGAGGCCAGAGGCACTTTCTAACCTGTGTCTCCTGAGATCTGGTTCCTGGGAAGCTGGCGGGCACCAAGGGCAGGGACTCTGGCCCTGGCTAAGCCCCATGCCTATCACCAAGGTCCCTGCAGACACGGCCAACCAGGGGAGGACAGGGTCCCCGGGCCTCAGTGCTACGTGGGATCTGGGTGGGAAGAACTATACCTGAAAGTGTGAATCGGAACCAGAATTTTCCTCCCCTTCTCTCCTAAACAGAGCTCTTAGGGGCTCCCCTCCTCCCCCGTGAGTGATTCCTGAGGGGACTGGAGGGTCTAGGAAGAGAGATCAACAAGGGGGGCAGCTAAGTCCCAGCGGTTTTGCCTGGAAGGAACGAGCGGTGCTCAAACACCCCTGTGCTGGAGGACGCTGACCCAGGAGTCACCCAGCACCAAAGCTGGCGAGGGGCACGGAAGGCGTGCTCAGCGTAAGAAGGGCTGGCGGGAGGCAGGGTGGCTCTGCGGAGGGCGGGTGGGGACAGAGGCCTTCCGACGGGTACACGCCACGCTGGGCACACTGGGACCAGGCAGCCCATCCCGATCTGCTCTCTTCTAGGCCCCCAACCTCCTCCCCATCCCAGGGGTACGGCAAGGAGCACCCAGGGTGACAGCTGTCGTGGCAAAGTCTGTCCTGGACTTGCATAGAACTTTAGAGCTGGAAGGCATCAGAGGCCGGAGAGGTTGACAGATTTGTCTCGGGCGAGGACCACTCACTCATTCACTCCCTGGTCAGGCCAGACAGATCCAGAGGCCTGGCTCCTCATCTGGACCCTGTCATGACCAGCAGATCGAGCTGCTACACGTTTGCATTTTAAAGGGGAACTTTCTGCGGCCTCTAGAGACAGCTCCCCGGCCCCCCAGCCCCAAATGCAAGGATTCTCTGCTGGACAGGCTGCACGCTTTCCCCTGGCCCACCTGGGTAAGACCCCCAGTGGGCTCTGAACCTGCACCTGGGGTGCACGGCCTGGAATTTGGGATCAATTCTCCAAGGGAAGCACGGGCAGTCTGGCCCCTGCAGCCTGCTCTACCCACTAGAAGTGGGTGGACAAGCGGGCGGGTGATCCTGTGAGGAAGAGAGCCTGGGCCCATGGAGGGAGCTCTGGTGCTGGATGGAGGCGCCTGCCTCTTGCAGGGATCTGTGAGGTGTATTATGAAGGGGAAACAGGGCAAGCACTATTTTGGGGATTAGAGGAAGGGCCAGAGAGAGAGAGAGAGGACCCCCAGGGCAGCCCCAGGGGACCAGGTGGGGCTAGCAGCAGGTGGCAGAGGGGCTGGGGGTGACGCAGCCAACCCACCCTCCCTATGGCCTGTCTCCACAATCCCCTTGCTGAGGCCAACAACGAGGACATGAGGGGACTCATTTAGGCGCATTTTTAAAACGGTGGCCCTGGCGGTTGTCCGCCATCTGGAGTGAGGCATGACCATCACCTCCCGACCCTAGAGTCCCTAAACCCGAAGCTGGTTACCCTGCACCAGGGAGGCAGCAGGTGGGTGCGGTGGGGCCCTGCCTCAGGGAGGCACCCACCAGCCTAGGAAGCACCCTCCCTGGCCCTCAGAGGGGACCCGGGACCCGGGACCCGGGACCTGGGGAGGGGCCCAGAGCGCCGGTGTCCTCTGCGCCCACTCGGGCTCCCCCACCGCTCCCTTGCTTGGCCGCGCTGGCTCGCGCAGGGGCCGTCAGGTAAATTAGATCTGAAAGCTGACAATTTCTGACCATATTTCCTTGATTATTTCAAACAAATGCACAGCAGCCGCTGTAAGGAGATTAAAGTGACATAAACGTCCCGAGTGGGAGGGGGGAGGGCAGAGGATTCAGGTCACCCCCATCCGTCCCCCGCCTGACAGACGCTATATCGCTATCCAATCCAATAAAAAATCCCCCCCTTTTGCTTTAATTAATTTTACAGCTAGCTTGCTTAATTACTTTCAATCAAAATCCTCCTGCCATCGCAAAATTAGAGATGGTTGAGCTCCATTAGCCTAAATTCTTCATTTCCATATAGAAAAGAGGCTGTCTGCGTAGCCAGCCCGGCCCCGGCAGGACAGACGGCCCACTGCCAGCCCGCCGGCCCACTCCTGGCTGCCGCACCACGCGCCCCGCTGCACCACGCGCCCCGCTGCACGCCTCCCCGCACTCTCTGCCACCGCTCCTCAGCTTGGAGGAGACCAGGTCCGGGAGGGGTGCGCTCTGCCCCCCCGCTGAACTCATGACCCAAGCAGGGCCGGGGGAGTTGGGCTGGCCTGGCAGGGCCGGCCACTCCTGGCAGAAGGCCTGGTCATGTCCGGGCTCCTGCTTGCCGGATAAGGAACCCCTGACAGAGCCTAGCCCCTGGATGCCCAAACCGGGGGTGCATGGCTCTCCCTGGCCCTCTGCCTCATCCCCTCTCAGGAAGCAGAGCTCCCAGCAGGGCCCGCGCCCTTCTGGCCTTGGTCAGTATGGACCCCTGCAACCATGGTCACCCAGGGTCCCCTCTCTACTGTCTCTGGCCTGGAGGGATGCCAGGGCCCGATGCTCTGATGGGGCTAACAGGCAGTGTAGCTCCCCACACCCCCCAGACCCTGGTGTTCTCCAGGGGACCCTCCTCGCCCGTCTCCCCCGCCCCGCGTTCCCAGCCGGCAACAGCTGCTCCTCCACCGGCCCGGTGGAGTGGTGGGCCTGGGCTCTGTCCTCATCCGGTGCCCGCAATGGCTCCCTCCTTCTGCCCCTCCACCTGCCTGGTCCTCACAGCCCCCAACCCAACTCCGGACGCTCCGCTTCAGGTTTTCCATGCTGCAGCCCTGAGTGTCACCACAGGGTCCAGCCCAACCTGGGCCACCCGCTGATAAAGGATCTGGAACAGGATGTAGGGATTAGAGTAAAACCTGGCTCCGGATCTGCAGGAGCAGAGGGCCAAGTCCCGTCTCTGGGACTCCCCTCCCCTCCCCTTTTGGCATGGCCCCTCCCGCCCAGCTGCCAGGTGCCCAGCCGGCTGAGCCTCTGGGCCCTTCGTGAGGTCTTCACTGGACTCTGGGAAGTGCATGACAAGGGGCAGCATGATGGGACCCAGGCCGAGTCTGGCAGAAAGGCAGGACCAAGATGGGGTGGGGACGGGAAGCCCAGACTGAAACCTGCCCCAGACCCGTTAAGGGGACAGGAAGGCAACCCGGTCCTTCTCGGAGAACTGGCATGGAGGCGAGCGTCCTGGGTATGACTTCTGCGCCTTCTAGCTGCCCCATCGCTCTGGCTGAATGATGCTGGGACACGAGTTCAGCTCCAAGGTCAGGTGACGGCGCAGAGCCTGCACCTGGAGCCTGTCTTCCTGGACACCAGGGGCCCACAGGCCCGTCTATGGGCTCCTCGCGGGTCTTACTCTCAAGAGTAACGCAAGTCCTCCTCCCCTGGGCCAGCTGAGTTTCTCAAATGCATCCTAAGGTCCTACGAACACTGTCCTTTGGTCCTAGAGACCTAGGGAGAATAGTTTCTGGGGTCAGGGAGCTCAAGGTCTAACGGGAAAGACACAGTCGCAGCAGATGGTGCCACCTGCCACTGAGAGCACAGCAAGGAGGCCCAGGAAGGCTTCCTGGAGTCCAGGTCCTGGCTGCTGCACAAGGCCGGGAGCGTGGCAGTGGACGTGTGGACATGTGGCCAGTCCCAGCCACGTTCTCCTGGGCTCCCGCTCCTCCAGGCAGGTCTACCTCCTCTCTTCAATAAGTCATCAGCAGAGGGGACTAGGTGACAGAAAAGTCAGGGGCAGCCCCACTCCTTGGTGGCACTTATTGACTCCCTGGTCGCTCTCTGTCCCCCTGGGGACATTCCTGCTCTGCCTTGACCCACCATGCCAGGCCCAGCTGGGTAAGTTGGTGGAAGGGCAGCTGGCAGAGCAAGTTCCGGGCCAGTTACCCAGAGCTGAAAGGGGCACAGGCCACAGTGAGGGGCGCAACTCACCGTCCATCTCAGGCCTGCCTGCCAGCACCTGCGGGGACAGGGAGCTCTCGCCTCTTCCACTTAGGGGGGTCCCCTCCCTCCTGTGCAGCCTTCAGGGCTCCCAGTGGGAACGCAGCTTCCTTTGGAAGTGCTCTAAGCTGCTCACACTCTGCGGCCCACCCCCCCACCTCGTGGCACCGGGTGGTGGCACCTCTGTAACAACGTGTTGAATCACTCCTCCATCTCACCAGACTGCAGGACCTGGGACGGGACCCCTGTTTGGGCGTAGTGCCTGGCCCGATACATAGCGACTGACGGAGTATGGAAAAACGAGTGCTTCTCAGCTCGTCAGGGGCGGCGCTGGGACCGGGCCTGACTTCTCTGAGAAGCTCAGGGAACTGTCTCGTCTTTGAGGGTGGGGACTCCCGGGCTGAAGCCCCTTCTCCCGGGTCTCTGACCTGCTCTACGCGTCACGCTCACCTCCAAACGCCCTTTGCTGGGCCCTGCCAGAACAAAAGAGGCCCCAGTTGCCCAGCGCTTCTCTGGGAGAAGAACAACTGTTCGCAGCCAGGCCCTCGGAATAAATCCAGCAACTGTTTGCGGGACAGCGCCGCTCTCTCTCCCCACCTCCTGTCCCATCCCAAACAGGAGAAAAGGCAATTGAGAAAAGGATGGGGAAAATACCATCCCAGGCCCCACAGTCTCCCTACACCCGCGACGGAATCTGTCTGAAAACGTTAGCAACACAAAGGAGGCACAGGAACGGCCACCTGCCACTGCAGACAACTGGGACAGCCGCAGCAAAGGGTGAGGCTGTGAGATCAGGACCCAAAAAAAGGAGGTGAGGGAGTGAAGGATGGGGGGGATGCTGGGACAGAGAGGAGGGGCCACAGGAGAGATCAAAGCAAAGGGAGAGAAGTGACTTGCACCTGGCCCTGCAGGAAACAGGCTCTGAGGATGAGGGAAGGGAGAGGCCAGAGACCCGCAGAGACGCCCGGGGTCCCAGGGCCCAGAGAGGCTCCCGGGGGCGGCGGAACGGGGAGGCAGGCGGTTTACAGCGGGTAGTGGGCACGACGGGGGCGGGGCGGGGAAGAAGGGAAGGAGGAGCTGCCTGGGGAAGACGAGAGAGGTCTATTAAAAACCTCTCAGTGCATAACACAAAATGTCAGGGTTTATAGCTTCATTCTTGGCATTGCCGGGACTGAGAACCCTGCACAGAAATGTCACCGCTTGTCATGTTTAATCACCTGCTGTTTGTTAACACCTTCCCTGCAAGGAGCCTGTCTCAATCTGCCCCTGGGCCCCCAAGGGACCCGGAAACAAGAAACATCCCTGTCTCCTTCCCTGGGCTCTTGGCCCTGCCTGGGCATTTTAAGGGAGGCCCCATGTCCCATCCATCCGAAGACCTCCCAGGGGCCCCAAAGTGACCTTCTTCCTATCAGGCAAAGGGACCCATGTGATCCTAGCAAGGGGCTGTGACCTCGCTGGGGATGGGTGCTTCCCAGCTGACTGCCGGTCCCCTGCCCCTTCTGTCTGCCTTGCCGGGACGGTCTGTCCTTTCTGTCTGCCCCACCTCCGCTCCCCCACCCTGGCGGTGAGGGAAGAGAAATAAAGGCGGGCCCACTCGACCCGTAGCCCGGAATCCACCAATCTGCTTGAACAGCAACTGCCACCTCACACAGAGCATCCAAAGCCACCATCCCTCCAGTTACAGGCCGGGATCGCACCATCTGTGGTTCTGGCTTGGCTCTCCCTCCCAACACGCTTCGCTGGGTTGTTTAGACTAGGAATTCTCAGTCCTACTGCCCCATAATTCCTTCCCCCCCGGGGGGGGCGGGTGTCAGTGGAATAGGTCACTGAAGCAGCTCAAGCCTTTCCGAGAACACCTGGCTGTCCCCGTCGGGAACGGTGTGGCCAACAGCAGCAGGAGCTGGTCCTCACGCAGGTCACACCTGCGCCAACTCCACGTGGCCTGCAGCCCGGCCCCCGAGCAGGGACAGCTGCCTGCCCCGCAGCAAGCTGACCCTGCACAGCTCCCAGAATACCAGGGGCGATGTCCCGACCTTCCCCTCCGGCAAATTCCACGCTTACACAGAAACATATGTCAACGTGCCTCCGCGGCCCCAACCCCTCGAACACACGTTCAGTTGGACTTTCTCCCTGAAGAGCCCTGTGCCTGGTCCGTTCACTTCCATTTCAGCAGGGACAAGTCAGAAGGTGTCCAGTTGCCCCTCATCCTTTCCTGCAGACAGACAGGAGCACCCCCTTTCCACAGGAGAGGCAACAGCCAAGGCCTTCAAAGGAGGCTGCCTCCAAAAATCTCAAAGTGCATTTGCACGACTGCATTTCATGTTGCAGGGACGGCCCAGACGTGTCTGCAGACCCAGGCAGGATGCCCGTGTGGCTCAGGGACTTGGACCAGGAAGCACAGAAGTGTCTGCCGTTGGCACGGTCCTGGGGGACCCCCTCTTTCCCAAGGGAAGGAAGCCCTACTTTACGCCCGCCTGCCTACATTTGGGAACAAAGCCACCCGTGTCTATGGGGCCTTCCGTCTCCCGGCCTGTGAGACGGGACACCTCCCGGTGTCTCTCTGAGGGAGCTGATGAAGAGAACTGAGATTAGAGACGTGGCATCCTCTGAATCTCTTGGAGGGAGGCCCCTGGAAAACCGTGGGGTTCCCCTGTTGCACATCTGCATGGGGTACCATGTCCTCTACATGGGGGGAGGGGTGGGGTGTCAGCTGCAAGCCCTCTCTGTGCCTGGCAGAGGTTTTGAGGTAGAGCCTGGGGGTCGTGTGTGCACACCCACTTGGGCTCACGTGCACACGCCTGGTTGGTGCCGGATGGTTACAGTGGAGCCAGTTGTACGTAACCCTTCCTGGGCAGAGACCATTGTCATTCATGAGGTGCCTGGGCTCCTAGGACCCTGAGGGAGGGTGTGATAATCAGCCCACCCTCCTGCCTCGAAGACTCGGGTGGGGCGGGAGGGTCGCAGGATGGGGGTCCTTCCAGTCCTGGGCAATCCAGGGTGGCTGGTCACCCCGTTGCTGACGACACGGGGCAACAGCAGGAAACTGCTCCTGAAGCCCCTCCTTGGCGTTCAGGAGACACGATCCACCACCCAGGGCCTTGGCATGCCCGAGACAGGTGCCACTTGAGTCTCTCTCACCTGAAGGTTCTGAAAAGCTGGTCCCTGTCATCAAGGGGGACCCTGAGCACACAGGGAAAATGTCCTATCAACTCAGCAGGCCATGGCAGCACCCAAAAGGAGCCAGGAACAGGACCTGGCCTGAGACTTGGGGGAGTTCCCCGGTCTGGAACAGCTTTGCCTGAGTCACTTGGGCTCCTCAGATGAGTACAGCCTCCCAGCCAGGCCCCTGGTGTAATCCTTTCATTAATTTACTATTGGATGGAAAATTACTCCTCGCCCAGGAATTTAAGTTTTCATCTTAGTTTAAGTTAGATTCTTAAAGCAATTAGCAAGGCATCTGGCAATGACTTCACCACAGCGGCCAGGCCCTGGAGAGGCATAAGGTGGACCTGAGGCTGCACAGACCCCCTGGCTCCAGGTCCCCAAGGGGGTGCAGGCAGAATCAGGGACCCCGAAACACCTGTCCTGGGCCCTGCGAGG
Source organism: Noctilio leporinus (assembly GCA_004026585.1). NCBI lineage: Eukaryota > Metazoa > Chordata > Mammalia > Chiroptera > Noctilionidae > Noctilio > Noctilio leporinus. The sequence continues at coordinate 220,958 of PVIW01000784.1, forward strand.
GAAGGGGGGGGCATGCTGTAATCTCCAATAGTTGCTGTTTGTGGAAAAACTCCTTCCTAGCACCACCTGCCCATGAACTTGCTGGTGACAGTTGTTGAAAAGCCTCAGCAGCTGGTGCCGCGGGAGCATTTTCTATTTTTAATTGTTTGATCAGAATATTAACTCATCTCGGCCCATCCCCAAGACACACTTCCCAGCCAAAGGGTTTCCCCTGTTTCCCAAGCCTTCCTCTCTTCCTCCCTGTCCTTCGCCCTCTCTAGTCGGAAATTGACTTTGAAATGAATGACTGGGAACACAGACCTCCGTGAGTGAGTGGGCGAGGACCGGAGCGAGTGGGTCCCTGTGCCCTCTCTGAGCCCCGAGGGAGGCGGAGGGCTGGATCAGGACCCGAAGCCCTGCCCCTCCCGCCTGCCCCTCGTCTTGTTTTCCTGGCTAACAGGGACTCGGCCTCCTCCTCTCCTTTCTCTGGTCAGACCCACTGACCGGGTCCGCTCACTTGTCAACTTTGAGGGCCAAGCAGAGGTGCCGGGACACTCAGGAGGCCCCCAGGGAGGGGGCAATGGGAGGATGGCACGCGCCCCTGGGCTCAGAGGGGCTGGCAAGAGGCTGACGTTCCTTTTGGCTTCCATTTCCGAGAGGACAGGAAGGCAGCGTCCCTGCGGAGCCCATGGGAGGACCTGCCAGCAACGTCTCCGGCCCAGCCCGCCAGCCATCGCACACCCAGCCCCAGAGAAGTGGCTCGCAAGCTTACGACAGACCACGCTGCTGGGGACAGGCTGCTGCAGGGGACAAACCTCAGCTCCCTCACCCCATCCTAGGAAGGCTCCTTCCAGCACGGGGGGGCCCATGGCCCCCTCTGCCTACACGTCCTTGCCCCCCCACGCTCGCCCCCTCAAGGTCGCGGGGCTGTCCGCACCAGGAATATTGACTCACCAGACTGGTCCTGTTAGCAACACTCACCGCAAATATGCTTTCTGATAAAGTTGGCAGAAAAAAAGTTCTAGAGCTCAAAACAATGTCAGAAATCACCCCCTCCCCCACCGAGGGAGAGTGAGGCGGGGTTGCAGTAGGTCACCCGGCAGCAGGCAGCGTCCCCAGGGGGGCTTTTGTGACTCTCACACTCACTCGCCTTCCTGTGCTACTTCCCAACCTGTACAGCCTGTTGCCAGGGGCCCAAGGGCTGGGGATGGTTCTGAGCTCGGCCTCACTCTTGGCCCCTGAAGGGCCCAGCCAGCGCAGAAGCAGGGGTCTGGGGAGTGGTCCCCGTGACAGCCACCAAGAGGTCTCCTGGTCCCTGGAGGGCGACGCCTGACCCCAGGTCGTCTCACCTCAGTGAGCCCCTTCCCACCACCGGCCCTCCCTCTGTGCACATGGGCTTTAATGTTTTTATTACCTGTTTGACTCGCTGCCTTATTGCTTCTCCCCTTAATGGGGCTGTAACCGTGGAAACAGGAATAAGCGGCCACCAGAAAATGAGATGATTAAACAGGTCACCCTGGCAAAACAAACTCAGCCAAGGAACCTGGGGGTGGGGAAGGTAGGCTTCCCTTCCTCCCACCCCATCCCTAGAGCAGGGCAGGTACAGTGGGGTGCTCCCTGCTGGGCAGCGGGGCCCCTGGCCAGTGCTCCCCAAGGCTCCCCTGTCCCCCAGGCAGCCATCCTGGCTGGCTGTGGCCTTGGGCTCCTGGGCTGAGGGGCTGGCAGGGACCGGGACCCTAACTAGAGGGAGCTGAAAATCATAGCTAAGGAGAAGTGCACGAAGTTTCAGAATTCCCTCCCCGTTGCCCTTCTGGTGCCTCCGGCTTTCTCACTGGGCTGGAGCCTGGGACCTAAAGTATCTGCTGTCCCCATGCAGCACCTTCCCTCCCGGGCCCATTCACAGAGAAAGCCCTGGAAGAAAAGGCCAGCACAGGCCGAAGTGCAACTCGGCAATGTTCCTCTGCAAATCCTTGGTCTTTGGAGCCACAGAACCTGTCCATTCCCATTCCCCTCCTCCATCCCTCACCCCCAAAGCCAGGCAGGGCTCTCTGCCCAGAGAGGACCCTCCGCACAAGAGGAAGGGGCCTGGCAGCCAGGAGCCCCTGGGGCTCACGGAGGCCTATGGGAGGGAGGCTTTAAGAATAGGCCCCATGGCCAGCTCCGCCCTGGCAGTGTGGGGTGATGCTGGGACTGGAAGGATGACCTGCTGCAGTGAAGTTGCTCAGGGGGAGATGCAGGTGGGCACGGAAGAGGCAGAGGAGCGCCCAGAACCCCCAGGGCGCCCGCCCTACCTCCCGCAGGCCACAGGCCTCCTACCCCAAGTCTGACCTCACACTCAGCCCCTCCCAGCCCCAGGCCACAGTTCTAGCTGGTAGATAATCAGGTCCCCATCCAACCATTCGCTATCCCTATCTCTGGGCCCTCTTGCCTGCCTTGTGCCATCCCCAACCCCGGCCCCGCTCCTTCCTGTAAAGCAGGCTGTGGAAAGCTCCCGGGAAGCTGAAACCTGCGTCCCAAGGGCTCGGCCAGTGTTTCCTGCCTGCCTCCTCCTGCCCCCACGAAGAAGCCGGAGGCACTTGGCAAAGAGGCGCATCAATCAATCCGTCCCACCAGCGCTAACTGTGGGAAGGCACAAGACCAGCTCCATCCCAAGCACTGTGAGATGTCAACTCAGAGCGAAGGCTCGCAGTCACCATGACGAGCGACGGTAACAGAGAACTTCTACACCCTGGCCCGTTCTCCCAGGGCCAGGGTGTAGAAGTCCGAGGGCTGCCCGGAAAACACCCGTGTCTTGGGCGTGACCAGATCCTCAGGGGCACAGGCCCCAGCCAGCCTCTTATATCTTTCCAGGGTTGGCTGGGTGTGAGGCTGCCAAGAGGGAGGGAGCAAGGCAGGTAGGGGAGCGCCGGCTGTAGGGCGCTGGGCAGCCTGGCGGTATGGACGGACAACCGGACCACCGGGGTTGCACCATGGGAAGCAAGAGCTACACTCTCGGGGTGGGGGAGGGGTACAGGTCAGGGAGAGGAGAGGCCCTGCGGACGTCTGGCAGGTATGGGTGGTTTAGGGAACGGCGCCTGTCTATCTCCATCCATTCCAGGGCTGCCCATCCTTCCTCATGGTCAAAGGCCACTCCTCCATTGCGTCCCCTGGGCCCCGGCCCCTGGGCTGCACGGCCTGGCGGGACGGATGAACACACCTGTCTCCCTCCACCAGGTGGTCTTCATTTCTGTAGCTCCTATAAAGGGTGGTCCCCAATGCTTACTGAATTGCAGACCTCACTATCTGAATGGGATCTCTTCCCCGATACAGCACAAAACGCGGGGGTGAATCTAGGGTGTGAGGATGCTATGTTGTAGTCAGGCAGCCAGAGGGGTGAATGCTGGACCACCAAGTGGCCACCTTCCACATTCCAGCCAAGTGAAGCAGTCCCTTCTCCTCTGCACACCGGGGCCACCAGCCTTCCTCCTCCTCCTCCTCCTCCCTAGCTCCTTCCTCCTCCCACTGTACCCAGGCCTAGCTATCCCGGAACAGCTGCTGCTTGCCTTGGGGACCTACAGGCTGTAATTACTACAGAGCAACTTCCTTCCCCCTGAAGATGAGGAGGGGGAGGGGGAGCCTGAGGGAGAGGAGGAGGATGAGGAGGATGAGGAGCAGCCACAGCCAGGGTGGTCAAGGTTTAAAGCTAGTGGCAGGGAGGACAGTGTTGAAGGGGAATCCTGGGGGTGGGGCAGGGCGGGAGAAACAGCCTGACCCTTGGAAGAAGGTGGGCCGGCCACAGGAGGCTGACTGAGGGGGTGAGAGCATCACTAACCGGGCAGGGTCCAGGAAGAGGTGGCATCAGGGCCCAGAGCTTCCCAGGCTCCACCCACCCCTGCCAGGGGACTGGAGCCGGGCAGCAGCTTTAATGAGGAGATGTTGCTGCCGTGACTCAGCCCTCCAAAGGTGCCTCCATTTATTTTATTTTTCCATCATAAAAACCCAAGCTGCAACTCAGCCAGACGCCCTGGCCATGGGGGATGGGGGTGCCCAGCAGTGACAGGGAGGCCTGCAGAGAGGTCTACCACGGGCCGGAGAGGAGAGAGAGGCCATGGGGCTCCCTGGCTGGTCCTTACAGGGAGAAAGGGCCTGGGGCAGGCCCTGCAGGGATCCTTCAGGACCTGCCCTGCTGCCTCTGTCTCCTGCTGGAGGGCATCTGCTCTGATGGGTCTTTTGTCTCACACTTCGCCCTGATGTCTTATGACTCGGGCCAGGCTGGGTCAAGGGGCCATCCCACAGTCCAGAGCCGCCTACTCAAATGCTGTCTTCCAAAAACAAGGCCCCGGTGATACGCTTCTTGCCTCATCCACCCAACCCCTCCCACAAGACTTCCCCATGGGATCGTCCTGGTGAAGTCAAGCTGGGAGTTGGAGGGCCAGGGACCTGAAGTGGCATCTGATGCGCGAGCCCCTCCCAAACACCAAAGCCAGCCTCTGTCTGAATGGTACCAGGAGCACGGGCTCTAACACGCGCTTGTCCCAGGAGGGCCCACTCCGGCCTTGGCTCCAGCTGCTCCTTCTGGCCAACACGGCACTAAGGCACCTACCCCGGGGCAGCGGACTGGCAAAACCGGTGCCCAGCCGCGCTGCAGAGACTGGCCCCAGCTTAGCTGGTCCAGTGGGTGTATCTAGCCAAGAAAAGGCTTGAGGAAGGAAAATCGAGGGCAACCTGCTCTTCCCCAAAGCAGACATGGAGGCTCTTCCTCCAGAAACAGCTCAAGAGCCTTCCCAGTGCTCAGCACACACCGGGACTAAGGTGTGACCAGAGCCAGCGAGGTTCCTAGAAGTTTCCATCCGCTGTTGGCAAGGAGCTGGCCTTGCAGGGGAAGCCCGAGGAAGCCCTGAATCTGGAGCTGGGCTGGCACCCCTGGCAGCAGGGGCCTGAGCAGGACACACAGAAGATAGCCTGGCAAAACCAAGTGCCTTGCCCCCTGGGATCAGCTACCACCTGGAAGAAGCCTGCAGCCTTTCTCCTCCGACCTCAGGACGGTGCACCCTCGAAGCACGCGGCTACTAGGAAATTCCACTCCAAGAATCAAGCTACTGAGCCAACCTGGCTCAGTTCCCGTGACCCCATGCTTCCTGGCCTCCGCAGCGGAGGCCAGGGCCAGGACGCAGCGGGGGACCTGCGCAAAGACAAGGGGGACTTGGCCTGCAGTCCCAGCATGGCTTCATCCAGGGGAAGCAGCAGGCCGGCCTCCGTGGGCAGCATTGTCTTCCTACCACCTCCCCTTTGCAACTGGGCTCCACAGACACGCTGCCAGGTAGCCATGCGGCCCTGCCCAGCTCCCCCTGCGGCCCTGGCTGGCCCTGTGAACTTGCCCGTTTGGCCCTTTACCTGACAGAGCCTACCCCGACTCCTCTGAGGGACGGATCTAACTCTGCCAACAGTCCCTCCCTTTGTCTCAAGTTCCGCCGAGGGAGAGAGGGAGAGGGAAGCGATTAGATCCAGATCCCAGAAAACCAAGGGCAGGTTCCTTTTCACAGCCTCAGTGCTATTCACACCACTTTCACAGCCTCCAGTTTTGCCCGGGCACGAGGGATCGACCCAGTGGGGCCTCATCCCAGGGAGCCTCCCAGCTGCGGGACAGACGGATGTACCTGTGTCTGAAAGCTCCCCCGCCCCCAGGGAAATCACTCGAAAAGGGCCTCATGGAACTCTGTCCTCATCTCTTCCTCTCTCTCGTCCCTCCCTCCCTCTCTTTCTCTTTCCTTTTTTTTTTTTTTTTATTAGCATTTGTGGAATTTATTCCCAAACTCTCCTAATCTTCCGTACACAACCATTTGATTTGCATAACCCAACCCCCTCTCATAAAAACTGGCTGCTAGTTTAATTAAAAAATGTAAATTTGCTGTCATCTCGGGGCCTGGTGAATTAGGACGACATCGGCATTTTTTATTGCTAAAGACGTCCAGATTGATCCAGCCCTTGGCTGAACTATGGTGGGGGAAAAGGGATCCACATGGCTCCTGAGGGTCCAGAGTTCCTGCTGTCCCCTCCTGAGAAGCCTTGGTTCTCCCGCGGCAGGGTTACTCATAGTTGGAGTGCTTCAGGGTCCAGACCTGTCCCCGCCCGGAGGTGATGCTAACCCATCAGCCAATGCCTGCTGGGTCCCAGGTGCCAGCAGCCTTCTGGGGCCCGTGCCTCCAGCCTCGTGCTGTGCTCGAGAGGCCTGGGGTGGCCGCTGCCCAGCACCCCACAAAAGAAGAGAGCCCCTCAGCACACCAGCAAGGGGCCCTGGCTGTGTCCAGGAGGACCTCCCAAAGGTGCAGGAAAGCCAGAGATGGCTCAGCGGAGATGTCAGAGTTCCCACCTGCTTCCCTTTTTTAGTGAAGAGGGGAAAAAGTGTTTTTCTTCTGAAGTTCTGAGATTAAGTGAAACTTTCAAATTCAAAGAAAAGGCTGAGATGGTATCACCAGATGACTCCTCCAAGAAACAGCCAGAATTCTGACTCCCTGGACCAAGCCTGGGTCTCGCCGGGAGCGCCCTGCTCCAGCCACGAGAGGGACCAGCTGACCTCAGGGGCCCTTCTAGCTTCTAGGAAAAGTTTCCAAAGAGGGTCGCTCCAGGAGAGGTGAGTCTCCCTGAGGTCCAGGAGATGCTACAGGAGGTTCTGCTGTGCGCAAGCCCAGGCAGGAGGCCCACCCCCTAGTGGCGACACCCTACAGAAGAGCTCGGAGCCGTGCTGGCAGGACTGGTTGGCGCAGGGTGGGAGGATGGACCAAGTCGCGGTTGGCACCCAGGTTAGACGGCGGAATAGGAAGAGGCTCCGCCTTCCAGCTGAGTGAGGCCAGGTCGGTGCCTGCCCACAGACAGAGGCAGGGCCTGCCCCAGGTAGGGGGTGGGGCATTACCCGGCCCATCTGTAAGGTCTGCTCCGGGTAGGGATGGGTGGAGGCCCCATTTCCGAACAAAGGGGGTGGGGCCTGAGAGGGAGGCGATGAGACACCTGATTAGAGGTGGGGGCGGGCTGCTTCCCAGTGGGAGTGGAGGGCAGGGAGGGGCAGGGAGGGGCAGGGTGGCAGCACAGGCCTCAGACACCTTCTCCACTTTGCCCAGTAGGGGGTGTCACACCCTTCCTGGGCACAAAGGTCCTCAGGACCTCCACCTCAGGTATACCAAGATCACACCTGGCTGGCCATGGCCTCAACACTTTGTGAATAGCATCCCCCTGGCCCCCGCACACATGGCCTTCCCAACACCCACCACCATGTCACCCATCCTGGGCCCCCAGTGCTGTCTTCCCGTCCTCTCTGCCCAGTCCCCTTTGACCTCATCAGGTCAAATGTCACCTCATGGGTCCCAAGGGACAACACTATGAACTTGGGCCCATGATAAACAACAACTCTAATAGCCACCAATACCACTTATCCTTCTATAAATGGGACAGAAGGGTTCAGAGATCAATCTCAATGAATTATCAACCTGTTTATTACTGACTTCTTAAAAAAGAAAAAAAAAAAAACACTTAGAAAGAAGCCAGTGGCTCTTGTCAGCCAAGGTTTTGAGGGTCCTGGTCAAAATGTGATCTCCGTAGAGAGTGCTATGGACAGTCCAAGGAGCGACGGGAAATCTCACTCTGGACTTCGGTAGGAACCCCAGGTGGGGAGAGAAGAGAGACGCTGAATAAAATGGGGTTAAAGCCAATACAACACCCCAATCTGTGGATCAGCTCTGCCCCAGCCAGCACCATGCTGTCTGGAACCCTAGCCTGGGCGCCGTCATGCTAGGACCCCCAAAGCTCACATGTCCAAGTTCAGTAGTTGGCTTGGTCTCCCCCCTCCCAGGGTGGGGCTCGGCGGGGGGAGGGGATCGAGTCCTGGGCCCAACACTTTGAACTGATAACAGCCGCCTCATCCCACGGATTCTCAGGTGAAAAATACTCATTAGCCATAATAAGCAGCTTGATCATCCGACACAGCCTTGTCCCAAATAAATTAAATTCCTTTACCTTGAGACAGTCACCCCGAAACCAGACTAACCACCTTTCCCAACAGGACGCCGCTTTCAAAAACTAAACCACCCCCCACTAAAAAAATAAAAACACACCCCCCACAGCCAGACACACAGAGATCTTTGCAGGGGAAAAAACAGACAGAGAAAATACACGGAGCCATTCAAAAACCATGGAGAACAAAAACCCCCGTGAAAAACCCCTAAATGCTCTCTCTGGGTGCCCCCCAGCTCCCTGTCCCCCCGTTCTTTCATAATGACAAGCATCAGATTAGTCACAGTCACTAAGCAAGCAACAAATAATAACAATAATATCATCCGAAGCCTCGCAAGCCCGAAACCAGCGCCAGAAGCGCGGCGGCACCGGACCCTCTTCTGACCAGCCCCCGCCCCCCGCCCAGCCGCTACCTCATTGGGCTAAAAATAATAACTTCCGTAAAAGAACCGAAAGAAAAGTGAAAGAGTCTCCCCCGGTTCCCACCGGCCGGTACCTGTACCAAGATCCATGCTCCTCTCTTTGGTCCCAAACTCTTCGCAGGTCGCCGAAAAAAGAAGAGAAAAGGGGGAAAAATCTGTTTAGTCTCTTGCAGTGCTCCCCACTCCACACCCCCTCCGCCCCCTCCGCTCGCCGCGCCCCCCATCGAGGGGCCGACAAGTCCCCGGGGCTGGGGGCGACACGCAAAGGGGGTCCGGGGAGGGAGAGCGAAACTTTCCCTCCCTCCCCTCTCGCTCTCACGCTCCGGCATTGCACACGCAGAGCAGCTCCTCTCTGCCCTCGAGTTTATTAAACTAAAAGAGAAACTATTTATAGCCGCGGCCCGGGTCGGGGGGCCCGGCTGGCCCACGAGGCCGGGAGGCGCCCCCGCCCGTCTGTCGGCCCGCCGGGCCCGGCTCCCGCCGCCCCCGCCCCGCCCGCGCCCCCCGCCCCGCGCGGGGGTCGGCGCCCCGCGGCGCGCCCCCCGGCCCTCCCCCGCCCCACTCGGGTACTCACCATAGTCGGAGAGTCGAAAGCCGAATTCACTTAAATAATCAACTTTCATAATACTTAATTAATGCCTAATTGCAACTGATTACTCCCCGAATAACAAGTTGTTTTAAAGCCCTGATGTCATTGCTCCTGACGGTAACACTCAGGGTAACAGTTTGGCAGGAGGGAGCGGGTGGGCGGGAGCGGCCGGGGGCGCTGCCAGGCGCCGAGGTGATTGGCAGGGCGGCCGGGGCACCGCCTCCTCCGGGCCGGGCCCGCGCCGCCCCGGCAGGTGAAAGAGCAGAGCTCGGCCCGCCCGCGCGCGCGCCCGCCGGAGGCCGGAGTGAATGGGCTCGCGCTCGCCCGCGCCCCGCCCGCGCCCGCGCGCGCCCGCGCCCTCCTTCATGCGCGCCGGCTCCCCAGCGTGCGCATCGGCTCGGGCGGCCGGCCGGCCGGCCTTATTGGCTCAGTCATTCCCCAGACCTCAGACTCCAGGGGGAAGGGGGCGGGACTCGGCGGGAGCCGGGCGGGGGTTTGGTGGCCGAGGGTCCTGCCCCCGCACCAACTCCGGCCGGGCGCCGGCGGGCAGGAGGGCGCGCGGTCGCACGCTCCGCTCCGCACTCGGGCCCCGCGAGCGCGACTCGACGACCGCGGCCGCGCGCGGACTCTCTCCCGGGCGCGGGCCGGCCCGGAGCTCGCGGCGTGCCGGGTCGCGCAAACTTTTCCGCGCGGGCGGGCGCAGGTGTGAGCGCCGCGGGGTCGCGCCACCGAGCTGCGTGCTCTCGGGCGCCCCTCCGCGCGCCCCGCGCACTCCGGGTGCCGAGGTACCAGTTTTGTTTCTCCCTCGTACCCGAACCTCACGTTGTTGGTGGTATTGCATTTTTAGGTAGATGAACAGACTCCCGGGCCATGCGGTGCATGTGTAGGGAAACACGCGCGTTGGCCTCGCGCAGCTCCCACGCTCCAGGCTTTAGGAGTGCGGGGACCCCCAGGCTTCTGTCGCTTCGGTTTCCTGGCTCCTTCCCCACCCTGCGCGACCCCATGCCGCTGCAGAGCCCTGCTCTCCTGCCCCTAACCCCACAGCTGGGACTCGATGGGGAGGGGGGCGGTGGGCAGCACCTCCTTCCTCCCTCATCCCGCCAAGGCAAGAAGCTTTGATCTTCTCAGAGCGTGATCGCTTGGGCTTCCTTCCCACCCTGCCGCCTCTGTCAATGTGCTCAGTATAGGGCCCTAGCAGACAGGGCGCAGGCACCCCTCAACCATGGAGCCAGCGTCCTGCCACCTGCACATCTATCTGTCCACTCCCAGAGGACACTTTGGTGTGCCCCCCTGCCATGGCCCCCAAATGTCCCTGCTGCGGCCAGATAAGTTGAGATTCCTTAAATTTTTGTGACCCAAGTTCCTCGTTTGGCCCTGGGGGTGGGGGGGTTGTCTCCAAGAAGGAGGCAGCCAGGCAAGCAGGAATGTGGGCAGTTGTGCCAGTGAAGTACCCGGATCTCACTGTCACTAGTTCCCCCTCTGTCCCTTCAGGGTCCACCCTGCTGCCTTCCTTCCTGCTCCTGTTTCAGGGACGGCCACGCTGCCTTCAATAAGGGGAGACCTTCCTCTGGTCTTTGGGCCACGGTTCAGCAAAATGGCACTGGCCTATTTTTGCAATGTTTCTATTTTGCAAAGAGAGGGGCCCAGGCAGGCCTTCGGGCAAAGAAGTCAGGGAGTTAACAATCTACTCTTTCTCCCACTTTCCCTGGTTTTTCTTCTTCTGTTGGGTTGCTCTTTAGTTTCAAACGGCCCTCACCTACTTCACTGCCCTCCCCGATGCCTTCTTGGCATGCCTGGTTGTCACACACCCTCCACCCTTCAGGCCGGCCCCATCACTACATGGGAACAGGAGGTGGAGACCCCAAAGCGTACTGAGTGTCCCCTGGCCCTACAATTCTGAATTAGGGAGCAAGGCTCCCTAAACAGATCAAGCCACATGCTCCCCAGGGGCTGGTACAACTGCTGGCCCAGGGTCGCTAGACAGAGAGGACCACGCCCTGCTGTTCCCTGTGCAGGATCTCAGACAGCACCGCTGCATCCAGGACTGCTCTAGGGGCACACGTGTGCCTCTGCGTGCTCCCACCCCTGACTCCCCAAAGCAAGGTCTGCAGCCCTGCTCTCCAGCCTCCTCCCTGAAGTTCAGCCCCTAACCCCACAGCTGGGACTTGATGCGGGGTGGGGTGGGGGGGCAGCACCTCCTTCCTCCCTCATCCCGCCAAGGCAAGAAGCTTTGATCTTTTCTCAGAGTGTGATCGCCTGGATTTCCTCCCCACCCTGTCGCCTCTGTCAATGTGCTCAGTACAGGGCCCTAGCAGACAGGGCACAGGCACCCCTCAACCATAGAGCCAAGGTCCTGCCACCTTTGGGTTGTAAGAACAGTCCATTCAAAACCCCTATCCCGAGCGCATGTTTCCCCATCGGGGCAACTGGGATGCAGGAGGAAGCCTGAAGGCACAAGGGCAGAAAGGTGATTTCTGGGTGCATTTGAAGGCCCCTGCATGCATGGGGAGCTCCTCCCACATGTGACCCACAAGGCCTGCTGGCTGCTTCTTGAAATCTTTCTGCTGATGGTGGTCCAGTTCCTGAGGCAAGGCCAACTAGATTGGCTGCAGTAATAACTTTGAGGCCTCTGGTGGACTAAGACTGAAGAGGAATGGCCAAAGGGACAAACTAAGAGAGCTAGGAGGGCTGAGCAGGTGGGGCCAGCCGGAGGGGCCCCCCAAGTGCAGCTGGTAGCAGTGGAGAGAAGTTGGGGGCCCCAGAGCCTTTGCGCTGCCGTGATGGCAGCCGCAATCGGCTACTGTATGTTTGAGGTCCCGCCAAGGGTGGCGGGCCTTCATGCCGAGCAGGCCCCGGAGACCCAGAGAATGAGGCCCTCATGGCATGTTTTGATTGGAGAAGATCTGAGAAAGGCTTAGGTGTGAGGTCTTGGGCGTGAGTCAGAGGCCACATAATGGAGGGGTCCCAGATTTCTCTCTCTGTCTCTTCGTGTGTTTATGCCCGTACGAAGGGGAGAGGCCCAGAACCCTAGCATCCATGGCTTATTTCTGACTTGAGGATCCTGATGGGGTGACACCTCCCTAGACCCTGAGGCTAGGCCACAGTCAGGACATTTGTGCCTAGGACCTGGGGACAGAAAGCCCAATGCCCCAATTCCTCCTGGTCTTGAGGCCCTGCGCCTACAGCCACCTCACCTCCAAGAGAAACATTGGAGCCTGCACTGCATCCCACCCCCAGGCCCCGCACAGGAGTCCAGAGGAAACCCCAGGCTCTCCCAGACAAGCTTCAGTGGCTGGCTCCCAGTCCCCCGCACCCCCAGTGTGCCCACTCATTCTCTCTCCCTCCCGAGCCTGGGGCCTTCTCACTCACCAGCCTGTTTACACGCCAGGTATCTCATGCTTTATCTGCTCTCATTTTGAATTTGTAACTTTCACATAAACTTGAACAAAGCTCCTTTTGTTCCTGCACCCCACCCCAGGATCCCAATAAACTGGTTCCCTCCGAGGCGACTGGGCCAGGGCACAGAAGCCTTGGCCAAAGGACTGTGTGTGCATGTGAACAAGCATGTTCGCACCTGCGAGGGAGTCCGTGTGCTTGCGTGTGCGTGCGCTCCCCAGGCTGGTGGAGGGAGGGTCTTCGGGAGAGAGGCAAAGGAGCAAACTGCGGACAGGAGGCTCGGTGGGGACGGAAGGCGGGGCCCAGACACATCGCACGGGGACAGAAGAGTCGGCCAGGGCTCGAGGGGTGGTGGGCTACAGAGGGGTGGGTGTAAACGGGACAAGGGAAACAAAGGGCGGAGAGGCAGCAACGCGGGAGGCGGGGAGAGGGCTGAGAGGACAGGCGGAGTGTGAGGCAGGTACAGGGATCGCATTATGGCGGGCTAGTGGCTGGCAGAGCCGCACGCTTGGCCCCATAATCCTGTTAGCCAGCAATCTCCATTCCGAAAGAGCTTCATTTCTTTGTGAATATTTGTAAACTAGATATCTAATGGAAAATTATAGGAAAATTATAGTGAAATTCATGACGGAGAAATCCGATTATCCCTAATTCAATTATACCATCTTAGCCCACACAGCACATTTCCCATTTTTTTCCCATAAATACCGATGCCAGGGGTCCCGGTAATCAAATAAAATTGAAAATCATCTTCCCATTAAATTCAATTAGCCGCAATTTCTAAAGCCTATCAGAGATTTTAATTACTAAATTATAAAATTCTCCAATGCTAAATTGAAACCAAAAAAATTGCACATCCTTATATTTCATAGGAAAAAAAAAAAAAAGAGGGCCAGCAAAATCCTTGAAACATGCCCTCTCCTCCGTGCCCAGCTCCAAAGCAGGTTCTCCACTTGGAGGGACCTCACATGGCTGCCTACTTGCCCAACTGGGGATGGAGCCAGTGGGGCAGAGGATCGGGCCCATTCAGGGGAGGGGCCGAAGCACATAAATTTAGCAGAGGGCCAAACCACACCAAACCCATTCAGTGTGGGGCTGGGCTGGCTCCTGGAGAGGACCTGCCTTCCTTCTTGGCTGTCCTGACTCCTGAAAAGCCCTTAATTCTGTCCCTGACCAGGAAGTCTCTCATGGCCACCTTCTTGGCCCTTGGACAGGGCTGGAGCTCAGGTCACAGCGTGGCCTCGGGGCTCTGCATGGTTCTAGGGCAGCAGACCAGAGGCAGCTAGCTTCTTACCCAAGCGCCATCTCTCTTACCACCCTCAGCTGGCCTGGGCTGGGCCAGAGGAGGGAGGGAACAGAGTCCAGGGTCGAGGGTGGACAGAAATCATGCGATGGTTCCACAGCCCCAGGTCTTCTCCAGAGCATTCCCGAGGGTGGGGGTCCTGGCAGCAACTCAGCCTCCTGGGAGGAGAGCTCAAGACTGACATGCTCCAAATCTGGCCTCTCCCTGCACTTCCAGCTCCTTCCCTCCGGGAAGCCGACAGCCATGAACTGGCCAGAAGACGTACCCCTGCCCCTCGGGAGAGCGGGCTTTACCGCAGCTACTCTCAGGGAACCCCAGTGGGAGCCCCTCCTCGCTCTCCCCCTCCCCCACCCAGACCACTTACCCTGCTCTAAAGGCTGCTCTATGAGTCAGAAGAGCCTGGGGTGGTGGCATAAAGCGACCCCAGGCCTGAAACCCGGGTGGGTGGCTGGGTGGGCAGCTGAAGGCCCGGCAGTTTCGGGGCAGCCAGCAGGAGAGTCGTGGCAGCCCAGCACCCGGGGAGCAGGTTTAATTTGCCAGGCAGTCAGGAGCGCCAGCAGGGGAGGCACCCGCAAACAAAACAAAAACAAAAAAGTTAATTATCTTTGGCTTTTTCTTAATAAATATCCAAACTGGCCCGGCCGGATCCTCCGCTTTGGAGGAAGAGAGGAGAAGGAGGAAAAAAAAAAAAAAAAAAACCAAGCCAACCAACAGATACTCATTCTCTGGTGGCTACCTTCCCCTTTGTCTCTTGTCCTTGTATTTCTCTCTTATCAGAGGCAGCGAGTTTCACATGAATTCCCTAATTTTGCAAGTGCAAAAGTAGGGTCAAAGCTTTCTTCTTTTTCTTTCTTTCTTTCTTTTTCTCTTTTTTTTTCAAGTTTTGGGGTGTGAACCTGAGAGTGTGAAGAAGAACGAGGCGGGTGGGAAGAAAAGGGTGAGCAGGAACAGGACAGAGGCGAAGGAGAGCAAAAGATGGACGGAAAGACAGCGAGAGCCCGTGACGCAGGGAACTGAGCTAGTCGCGTGGCCCCTGTTGGCACAGCCCAGCCTGTGGCCCCAGCCTGGGCAGGGACCTGTTCTGGAATGTTGTGCTGGCATTTTATTTCAGCTACAATTATTGGCTGCAGGAGAGATGGGGATTTCTCGTGTTAAAATCCTGAAGCCACCCAGGTCTCACCGGCTACTTCAGCTCCCCTGTTGCTACCGGTTCCTGGGCCCCCCTTCCCTTCCAGCAGCTTGGCTGGGGGGAGAAGGAAGACTAAGAGGAGGGGAGCCTGGCTGTCCTTAGGGCTGTGAGAGTTTTCTGTATGGAACCGCAAGTGTACCTGGGGAGAGATATGCATGTTGACACGCGGGCCTACGTGTCGGGATGGTGCTCGTACACGCCTGAGCCCATGCTGTTGGAAACATGTGTCATAGCATGTGCATTGTGTGTGCGCGGGGAGGGCAGCCAGGACATCGGCAGTCCCTCTCGGACCTGTGGTTCTGCAGACCCACTACCTCGGTTCAAATCCCAGCTCCATCACCCACTGGCTGTGCAACCTTAATGAAGTCACTGACCCTCTCTGAGCCTCCACAGCCTTAGTATCAGAGGAAACAGTAATTAGTGGCTGCCTAACGCTGGGGTCCAGGGGAATGGAGAGTGACTGCTAATGAGCACAGGGTTTCTTTCCAGGTGACGAGAATATTCTAAACTTAGGCAGTGGTGATGGTTGCACAACCTTGTGAGTTGTACACTTGCATGTCAATTATATCTCAATAAAGTAATCATTTAAAAAGTGGGGACAAAGTGGGGAATAACAATAGCACTTATCACACAGAGCTGTCGTAAGGTCACGGTACAGAGCCTGGCACAGAACAAGTACTCAGTGAGGATTAGTGGCTAACGTGGATCTGGACGGGTGGGTTGGCCCGGGGCCTGGGCTGGTGTCCACGAATGCTCACAAACGTCTACCTGGGTCCCTGGTGCCCAGCCAGTAGGCTGTCAAGCAGCAGAGCTGCCCCCATGCTTGTTTGGGGCTCCTGGGTGACCGCTCACTGGCAGGGATGGGAGAGTGCGGGGCCCTCCTCCTGCCTCCCCGCCCGGGTCCCTGGAGAGGACGCTGCCCACCATGGCGGGCAGATCACCGCTCACTCCCTCCGTCTCACAGAGCGCTCATATTTTCCATGTGCAGCAGACCGTGAATTCACCTTCATACTAGTTACAGGGTTATTTAGCTTCCCTTGACACTGACAACCACCAAACTTTAATTCGCTGCTTGTCTTCTCCCTGCTGTGCCCTCTGCCCACCCTCAAAATCCCTGGGAGAGGATGGGAAGGACCTAGTCTGGCCTCCTCTTGCTGGAGCTTGACTTCGGAGTGATGGACTGATGGAGGAGGCCGGGGAGGGGGTGATCAGAAAGAGAAGATGATGGGCAGGGTCGGGGGGGGGGGCACGGAGGGGAGTGGCATAGAGACCAGGGCGGGAAGGAGGAAGGACCGGGGCTAGGGGACCTTCCGTCCTGCTCCTTCGGCCTGACACTAATGTATTCAACCCCCCCATCTCTGCTGTTGTGAATGAAGACTCAGCAAACAGGCTGCCCATCTGAAGGCCGCAGCCCCAGCCAGGACCTAGGGGCCAGGACTCGCTGAGCTCCCAGAACCAGGCAGCTGGCACGGGGTGGCTCCTTTGCCTTCTGCCAGACAGGCAGGTGCCCAGCAGGGGACCGCCCGGAGGGGGCTCTTTCCTACCAAGGGGAGAGGCCATTCTTTCCTGCCTCCCTGCCCTGCCTCTCCAGCCCCTGGCTCAGTTGCTTATGCCATGCCTCCCTTCCCTTAATGAAGGCAGGTGGGTCTGTTCCAACCTATTCCCAAATCCGATGGGAAACAGAGACTGAGACACCCCACCGAGCACCCCAGCTACAGTCCCAGGACCAGCGTGGGACACAGAGCCCAAACAGGGTGTCTGCGTGCCCGCCCCTTACTGGGAGAGGTGGCTGCAGCCTGGCCCACGACCAGCCCCAGTAGAGTCTGTCTCTTCACTTGGCTTCAGCCGATCCCCTTCTTTCTGTCCCCCCTGAGCCCCCACACCCTTTCCAGGAATCGGTCCAGCTCCCAGAGGGTCCACAGAGGCCTCCCTCTGGCTCAGGGGCGAGGCAACCCAGGGAGCTCAGGATCCTCTCCTTAGTGCCCTTCCACCGCTCTTCCCTCAAAGCCTCCCAGGCACTCCGGGGAGCCACGGTTTGCTCTAAGAACCATTCCGTGGAGAACTGTTCCCCACATCCAAGCTGCACCCATCAGCCAGCCACTCGCTGCTTAGGCCGAGTCCCGGAGGCAGAGTGCTGAGCTCAGAGGACTCACCAAGACAAGAGGCCTGGCAGGGACCTGGGCCGGGGCGCTTGGAAAAGCAGGGGGTGGTGGTGGGAGGTCGGAAGCCGCGAGGGAAGAGGCAGGGAGATCCAGCGAGGGATCAAGCCGTATCTGCTTCCTTCCAGCCCTGTTCCCCATCCCTGCCGGCGGGGGGAAGTGGCCACAACGGCCTGGGCAAAAGAGATGTCACCGGGACCGACGGCAGAGATGGGAGACGGGCTTGTTGACTGCAAACTGTCCATTATGGCTCAGATTATAAGCATATTGCGCAGGGCTCTCTGCACGAGGCTGAGGAAATCCAATACGCTGAAAGGTTAATGCAATCAATTAGGGTGACAAGGAAGTAAAGTAAAGCCTTCGGAGTAGATGAAAAGGAGAGAGAGAGAGAGAGAGAGAGAGAGAGAGAGAGAGAGAGAACCAGCACCACTGTGGAGTTGGGGTGCAGCAGTGTGGGTGGTGGGAAGGTGCGGAGGGAGCGAAACGAGTGGGGTGCAGAGAGAAAGCTGGAGGGGAAAGGAGGTGTGTACGCGGGGCCAGGAGCCCAGGAGCAGGCCAGGGAGGGAGACAGCAGCAGAAGCAGCGGGAGAGGGCGGCCAGCAAGCGGTGCCAGGCCACAGCTCCTGTCTCAGACCTCTGACTGCAGCACAGCTTTATTTCCTGCCCTTCCCCCGTCCTCTCCCTGCCAGCCTTCCCTCCGGGGCCGGGAGCCCGGCTCTCACGTTAGCGCACGGCACCAGCCATGTCAGAGCTTGCTGGGTCCCTGCCCCTGTGCAGAGCGAGGGCCCACCATGCAGCCTCCTGCTCCGCTCTCAGCAGCAGCGCCCCAGCACACGGGTGCAGCTGCCCCCTACCTGCACCCTAGTTCCTACTCGCAACCAGCCTGTGGCGTGGGGAGCATCGCGGTCAGGACCCTGTTATAGCGGGAGAAACCGGTGCTTGGAGAGGTTAGGCCGCGTCCCAGGCCCGGGCAGCCGCCATGGAGGACCCAGGACGGACGAGAGACCTCCAATCCAACAGCTCCCGGCCTGCTACCCAGGAAGACTAGGAGCCTCACCTGCTCCAAGAAGTCACGCTCAGAGGTCTTGAAACAGGGGTGGGGAAGGGGAAGAACAAAATTAGTGCCCCCTGCCCAGGGGGAAGGGGAGGGGAGGCTTGAGAGAAGGAAGGAACACAGGTACCGTCTCCTAGTCAGGTCCCAGGCCAGTCACCTTTGGAGACATTGACACACTTACTTGTCCCAACAATCCTGCAGAGTAGGTACTCCGCTCACCTTACAGAGCAGGAAAGGGTGGATCCAAGAATTCACTGAAGACTAACAGGGATGCTGGGAGCAAGAGGAGGGAGGAAGTAAAGGCTGTTACGGGACTTCTAGGTACGTGGGACTGAGCAGAAGCTCAGGCCCTACGGAGAGGAGGGAGAGAGAGGCTGACCGCAAAGATCAAGACTGCAAGCAACCTGCAACCTCAGGACGGGGCTCTCAGGCAGCGTGCCCAGCCCGCAGAACAGTCCCCGGAAAACCGGAGCAGGGAGGGTGAAACAATGGCTGCGTGGCATCTCCAAGTTCTCAATGCCAGCAAGCTGTACTCTTAAAAATGGTTACAATGTTAACTTTCATGTTTTGTATATTACCACTTAAAAAGAGAGAGAGAGAGGGAGAGAGAGCAGAAGGCAGGAGCCAGCACATTTTTTTTTTTCTGTGAAGGGCCAGATGGTAAATATTTTAGGTTTTGCAGGCAAACATGTTCTGGTGTCGCTACCCAGCTTCACCACTGTGGAGCGAAAGCAGCCGTAGCCAGTACGAAAACTGAAAACCGAAAACCGAAAACTGAAAACCGAAAACTGAAAACCGAGTGGGTGGGGCGGTGCTCCAATAAAACTTTATTTACAAAGCAGGCAGTGGGCCACATCTGGCTCATGGGGGTGGGGGGTGGCTTTGCCAAGTCTTGCTCCAGAGAACGGAAGCATCTAGAGCTGACTTTCAGAACCCGGGGTGCCAGGCTCGGTCCCCAACCTGGACTTTGCCAAGAAGATGAGGGCAGGGATGGGGAGAAGCTTCGGGAGAAAGTCAGGTTCCCTTTAGTATCCGAGGATGGAGACAAAGCAGAGAACAGAACAGGTGCTGGCATGGGAAGCAGATACCCAGAATCCATTTCTCCCAGATCCCATCGCCCTAAGAAGCCCTTCACTGTGTGCTTGACATGGAGGGGTGAAGACCTGTGTCTCCCAATCTTGATGCCGCGAGAGGTGTGCGGCCGAGGGGGAGTTAGAGGGGAGGACTGGGGTGGGGCAGGGGGCTGGGCTGGCCAGCAGGGACACCAGGGGAGAGGAAGGCGAAGAGAGAGGCCGGGGGATGCAGGGCTGTAACCAGGGTGGTACTGGTGGCAAAGGGAGGAATCCACGGGCCCCAGCGAGAGCGCAGGGCGCGGGCCGGGCCTGCCCTACACTGGCCGCCTCTGATCACGTTTTCAGGGCCACTGCCCGCCGGCACAGACAATGCTCGGGGAGCCTTTGAAGTCCGAAAGGGATGCCGCAGTGGGAGCCTCTCAGATCTCCTCCCTTCCCCCGTCCTTCACGGGGAGGGGGCCATCAGGACAAAACCCCAGAGCCGGTTGCAGCCGGCCTGAAACGCGTGAGACAAAGGCAAAACAAACAGGTTTGGAGCCAGGCGCACGGTGCCCTGTCTGTCCCCGGCCCGCCGAGCAGGATGATGGATGGCCACAGCCAGTCAGCTCGCCTGCCGGGCAGGCCCCGATATTTACATAACACTGGCGTTCCACCGGTCACCTCTGACACGGCGCTGCCTGGGGCCTAGGCCCGGTGGCCCCCAGGTTCCTGGAGCCACTCAAGGTCTGACAGCGCCTGTGACGGCGCAGCCAGGCCTGGGGCGCCCTCAGCCTGGGGAAGGACAAGGCAGCCGCCTGCTCCGGGCCCAGGGCCTGGGGCCTCCTCCCCACCAGCCTCAAGTGGAAGAAGGGGAGGCCGCTGGGCGGCCGGCAGCCTCCTCCGAAGAGAGGGCTTTCAAGTCAGCGAGGTTCCGCACAGAAGCTGCAGGCAGGACTTCCAGGGAGAGTCGGCGGCTGGGCCTGCGCCCCGCCCCGCCCGGCGGGCCACCCTGGCACCACGGATGCCCGTTGTCCCCAAGCCACCAGGAACACATTCTGCGCCCATAGAGTGCAATCCGGGTGTCCCCGCACCACCTCCAGGTTAAGAGCCAATCTGAGCCATTCCTCCTGAGGTCATCTTTCCCACCAGGTTCAAACGGGCAACGGGGCTCCAGCTCTTGGTCCTCATCTTCCCAGCGCCCCTGGATGCCCAGGCCCAGCCCAGGGGACATGGGCAGGAAGGGGGCCAGGTTTCACCAGGTGGGGAGAGGACCCAGGACGAGGGAGGGGCTCAGGCCTTACCTCGCAGCGGGTCCTAGAGGCTCCTCTTTTGCAGTAGGGGCGTCACTTCATCCTGAGGAGAGAGAGAGGAGCCCTGTTAGCTTTTCGGGGTAGGATGCCCGCCATTCTGCTCGGTGCCTGAGGGCCCCCGGCCACCTCGGCTGAGGGGCTGCTCTAGGGTTGGCGGAGGGGGTTAAAAAGTTAGACAGAGAGGGCACTGATTTTGTTCTGCTTAAGTAGATGCCAACCAACATTTGAAAAAATTCAGCAAGTGGTAGGGGCTGATCACCACTGTGGAAATACGGTCCTCGGGGCACCCCTCACCATAGGTCAGAGGCAAGAGATAGGCGTGTGGGGTGCAGGTACGCCACGAGCTGCAAGCCAAGCCTCCAGGGCCTGGGGACAATGACAGCACCCAGCAGCACCCACTCCTTCACTCTCTTCCCCTGGCCCCTGAACATAAAAATGACAGATGCCAAGCTGTTCTCTGGAACAAGTAGGTGACAGAGGGTCAAGGGACCAGGGCCACAGCATCAAGAAGCCTCAACTCCCAGGAACAGGCTGCCGAGAACACCTTCCACCCGGGGGTCCTACCCACCAGTCACCACAACGCACAGGGGGGCCCACGTGGGACCCATGGAGGAGAGTGGAAACAATGCAACAGTGAGGGTCTTAAGTCAACTCACTACTTGGCCCAGCTTCCCAGGCTCAGACCCCACCCTCCGGGTGAGGTTGGGGAGCCAGGGTCAAATGGACAGACTCCCCACATAGATGGGGAACCTTCTGCCCGCTCCCCTCGAGTCCCTGCCCCAGCCTGAGCTGGGCCCTGCCTCTCCCAGCCCCGCCCCAGCCCTGGGCCTCGGCACTCGACCCACATTAGGAAACAGTTGTTTCTCTATTATGTGTTTTCCTCCCCACTCCCTCCCGGGTGGCTTGTCAATGATGCAAGAGGAATAACACTAGTTTCCTTCGGCTGCGTAATCCCCAAATCAGATTGGGGGATTGCGAGAGGTGAAGTGACCTTGGACAGGACTCCCGGAATGCCACCCAATCCTGCCGCCCTCCCTTCTCAGGACGTATTTAGACAGATACTGTTAACTGCGCTTGACACGTCCTCCTAAGGAGGGCTGGGTCCTCCAGCAGCTCTTGCTGCCTTTCCTGGGCTGGCTGCCATGGCGGGGTGCCCACTGGGGCAGAGCCCACCCTGCCGGACACCCGGACACCCAGACACAGGGCTCTGGTGGGCATCGAGTAGGGGGGAGGGCTGCCCCGTGGGCCTCCGAGAGCCACCCATCCGATCCAGGTGGTGAGGAGCCAGGGGTCCACAGAGAGCTGGGTGGACTGAGACAGGGGGCAGCAGAGAGGAAGGGGGAGCCGTGCTAAGGTGGAAAGGGGACAGGGGTGGAAAGAGTGAGAAAAGGAAGAAGTGGAGAGGAGAGCTGGAGGAGGTGCAGGCCAAGCAGGGCCGGGCCACGGGGCCAGGGCTGGAGACCCTGGGGTTCCGCTGAGAGGTCCGGGCAGGCCTGGTGGCCCGAGCTCACATCCCAGCCGGCCCGCCCGCCCGCCCAGGGACCCGGCAGGGCCCTGTCCATCCCACACGTGCCTGCCTGAGATCTCTCCAGGCGCCCTGGCCAGCCTCCCTTGAACCCCCAAAGCCCCCCAACTCCACAACTCCAGTATCTCCTTTCCACCACCTTCTTCTCCCCTCCCGTCCTCCCCGGCAACTGTGCATTTATTAATTCATGAGGCACTAATTAGTTCTTTGTTTAATTTTGTGTTAAACAGACTGACCGGAATGATAACGACTTGCAGCGCCGCACTGCCGTCCCCAACCAACCCTGTTTTCTGACAACAAGGGAGCGCGGGAGGCCCGGGCGCTGAACCCAAATCCCTCAGCAGTTGCACTTCATTAAGTCAAAATGTGACAAGAAGCTTAGAGAGCAACTTGCAGATCTGATCACACAGAACAATCAGGGAGGAAACTTTCCAGGAGTTGGTCGGGGTGGACGAGGGATGGGGAGGGGCAGAGATGCCTGTACCGCGCGCGCGGGAGCCGGGACGTGAACCGGGGTTCCTGTCCTTCGCCTGCGCCCTGTGGCAGGCGGCTCAGAGTCCAGAGGCTGCATCGGGTGGGACTCGGGGCACTGGGTGGATTCTGGAACCCCAGTGGGGACCTGAGAAGTTCAACGTCACCTCTGCGTTCTTGTCCAGGCATCTTCTCCTGCCTCCGTCTCTGCCTCTCACTGTCCCTGCTCTCTGCTCCTGGCCTATGTGACGGAGTGACTGGGCCCACCCAGGGCCCAGCAAAGCCTCAGAAAGCTGCTGCAGTCATTCAAACGCTTCTGTAAGGCCAGGGGAAAGGTGCAGAGCGCAAAAACCCAGAGGAGGGCAGAAGCCTTTAGGAAGGCCTACGATAAGCACTCCCTTACTGGCTGAGAAAGGGAATCGTGACCACGGTAGGCATTCTCTGTCAGCTGCCCATCCAGTGTTCTTTATTCCATGTACCCAGACCAGAAAGCCGAGGACCCAGAGGCTGAGTTTTTTGCAGAGACGCCCAGCAAAGGACAACCAGAACTGGGGTGGCTGCCTGTGCGCAGGTGACTGGGGCTAACACCAGCCTGTGCCCGCGCCCCCTGCCCACGAGAAAGAGCAGGATGGCCACTCTGAGGTGGCAAGCTGCCACCCCTTCTACGCCTGGCATGAGTGAGCGTGGCTGGGATCCAAATCAAGCCCTGCCTCCGTCTAAGGCAGGACCCCGCCGTCCTTCTACCTGGCCTTCGCCTCTGAAGGGGTGCAAGATGGAATAAGGGGAGAGAAAGAACTCAGAGTTGGCAAACTGGGGCCGGAGATTCTGTTGCCCTCTTCCCATTGGCCGCCGCGCCCCCCAGGTGTGGCCGGACCCTCCCCCCGAGAGCCCGCCCAGGCAGCCCACCGGCCACGGCCCGGCCAGGCCCCAAGCACAGTGGTCTCCCGCTCACCCACGCCTGGAAGCCCTGGGTTGGCTTCTGTTAATTTGCTATTAGGCTGCCTAAGCAAACCAATTAAAACTAATCATTAATTATAAAAGGAGAGCAAGAAAAGAGAGGAGAGGGTGAAAGAGGGAGATGGGAAGGAGGAAGAGGGAAAGTGGGGGAGAGACAGAAGACCCGGGAGCCTGCTGGAGGGGGGAGGGGGGGTCATGGGCCCAAGGAGCTGGGAGGGACCAGAGGCCGGTGCACAAGAGGTGCTGGAGCGGAGGGAGGGCAGGAAGGAAGGCAAAGAGGGTGGAGTGGGGGCTGCCACAGGCCCGAGGGAGGAGGAAAAGCCAGGAAAGGAGGGAAGCGGGCTGAGGGAAGCGTGAAGAAGCTGCCAGGACTATCGTACCAGAACCTGAAGTGGCCTCACCCACCTGCAGTCCCCTCTGGCTGGAGCCACCAACTCGCCAGGACTTGGCTTCTGCGAGTCTCACCCCCGGCTCCCAGGCTCCATATTTATGAGGCCCAGCTGATTATGCAGCACCAGGCCAGGCTCCTTGTCCCCACAGCCCCTACCTGCTCCCAGCCCTCTCAGGCCATGGAGGCTCAGGGCAGCTGTCGGCTGCCCGTCTACCCCCCAACGCTGCCCCCTTCCCCATCCTCACACACACCCTCCCCCTGGCCGGGCCATTTCACAGGGGCTGGGCCATGTCAGCCGGCAGCTTGAGGAGGGGGCAGAGCAGACAACAAGGGGCAGTGTCATGGAAACGGGCACTTTCCCCAAGAAATATTCTGTTTGGCCTCCTTCCTGCATTGAGGAGCTGTCAGGAGCCTGAGTGAGAGCCACACCACCCCAGGACCAGGCGTGACAAAACCTATTTTCTGCCTCAAATTTGATTGATTAAAAAACTTTTTAGGAAAACCATGTTAAAAGAGTGAAAAAAAGAGAGAGGGAGAGGAAGAGCGGGAGGGAGAAGGAAGGGGGAAGAGAAGGAGCGAATAGGAGTGGAACCCGGGGAGAAAGGCCGCAGGCAGGGGCCAGCAGTTACCCCGGCAATGGCACCGGGGGATGCAGGTCAGGAGGACGGCCGCAGCATAACCAGGCAGGACAGAAAGGTCAAAGGGAGCCTGGAACTTTTACACAGTGGTTAGCAGGACAATGAGGGGCTGAGGGCCCCCGCCCAGTCCAGCAGGTGCCAGAGTTGGGCAGGGCAGCAGCCAGGGTGGGTCGCCTGCCCCAGCCAGGGGAAAGGAGCCACACGCACCTTGAAGCAAGCGGGCGGCAGGTGAGGGCGGCCGCCTGCACCAGATGTTGCAAACGGGGTCCCTGGATCGGCTCTGGGAGTTTCCAGACACAGTTGTGGCTGGAATTTGGCCGGAGTCCTGAAAAATCTGTCCAGGGTCAAGAGGGAGGCTCTCGAAGTTTGGGGACAGAAAAGGGGTTTTCCCACCTTGTTCTCCCAAGCCCTGGCTCAGAGAACATTTTTAATGAATGAATATGCCTCCCTCCCCAACTCAGACCCGCTGGCCCAGGCCCCCAGTGCCTCTGCCAGTGCCTCCCTGCACGGTCCCCGGGCCTAGTTTGCCCTCTTTCTTTTCCCATCTCAGAATCTGAGACAGACCTGGCCCAATGTGGATGGGACAGGTGACCCTGCCTTACTTCCTCAGGGCTCACCCCTCCTGAGACCCCGCAAGAGGGAGAAATGCCTCCATTTCCCAGGAGGCAGGGGTGCCTCAGATCTTCCTGGCAGGGCCTATCCTCTCCCCAGGAAAAGGGGTCCCAGCCTGGGCCAAGTTTGTTCTTCCTCTGTCTGAAGGCCTTGGACATCAAGGTTAGCAGTGCTTCTGGCCAAGGGAGTCAGCAAGAAAGTGTCCCTAGGGAGCCATGCCCAGCAGCGTTCACCTGCCTTTGACAGCTCCATTCAGGGGAGGTGGTGCCTCCCTGGACAGACAGGTACATTCTGCAGACCAATGGAAAGACAACACCGCTCCAGGCCTGGCCCAGCACTCTGCCAGGTAAGCTGACCCATGGGTCTCTCCCCATCCACGTCCCTGCCAGGTAAGCTGACCCAAGGGTCTCTCCCCATCCACGTCCCTGCCAGGTAAGCCGACCCAAGGGTCTCTCCCCATCCACATCCCGCAGTGATCGTCAGGCCCTGATTGAGCGCAGAGAGCACGCGTGACACCCAGCTAGGCACGAGCAGGATAAAATACACGGCCAACGAGAGAAAGCGCCACGCTGGTGAGCCTCCGCGGGGAAGCCTGCCTCTACCACTTACTCCCGAGTGACCTGGTGGGGCAGGCAGCTTCACTTCTCTGGGCCTCGGCCTCTTCAACTGAGACGTGGGGATACAAGGGTTCCTGCCTCTAGGGTAGTTCGTTCAGTACCTAGTTCTCGAGCACCTGCTGTAGGCCAGGTACTGTCCTGGGCCCGGAGAATGGGGTGGATAGCACAGAGAACCCTCCTGGAGCTTCTGTCCTCATGCAGCTCCAAGGACTCATTGCAACAATGCCCAGCCCGTGGTCTGGCACACAGGGGGTGTCCCGTATCACCTGTTAGCTCTCAGGGTCCCTGCCCGTAAGAAGCCAGGGAAGGGGCCAGCGATTCCACTCCCAGGTATCCACTCAGGAGAATGAAAAACACATACAAAACCTTTACGGTAATGTTCACAGCAGCTCTATTCGCACTGGTCAAAAAGGTGGACACAATCCAAATGCGTGTCCATCAGCAGAGGGACCGGATAAACAAAAGGTAGCACAACCAGACAACGGAATAGTGTGAAACAGCCGTAAAGAGAAGGAAATTCTCCTGCACGCTCCACCAAGGATGAACCTTGAAAACATTCATGCCGTCCATGGTAAATTCTGTGATGTGCATTTTACCACAGCCGAGTAAAATGAAGCGGCAGTCAGAGAGATGGAGGGGTAGTCCCAGGCGGCAGCCCAGTGCGCGGGCTAGACAGGCCAACCAGGTGGCGGGAAGGCGAACCCTCAGTCTCGGAGGGGTCCACTTTCCCACCTCTCCTCCAGAACGCTCAAACTGCCGTCCGACCTACACCCAAGGCCTACGCCCAAGCCTCCGCCAGACCATCGAGGGAAAAGATAATACAGGAAGGCTGGGATGGCTCCAGCAATGGGCCTCCCCTTGGGACAGGTCACTCAAGCGCCTGTGATTCCGTGTCCCCAGTGCTAATGGTCCCTGCACACTCACACTGAGTCTCCTTTCCCGTGTGGACCCCAACACCCGCGGCCCAGCCCATCCATCTCTCTGCCAGGCTCTTAGGTAACTTTTGCAGTCGCCCAGCATCTTGTGGATGCTGCCTTGTGGATGGGAAGGAGGATGAGTCGATGACTTTCTACCCCCAGGACTCCAGGGTTCCCCAAGTTGGGGAGTGCCACCTTGCAGGGGGAGCCAGGCCCTCGGGGCAGCCCCCCACCAGCCCTCACCCCACCCTCCTTCCTGCTCCTGAATGCTGTGCACACAGAAGCCCTTGCCTTGGCCCGGGGACTGTCAGGAGATCAACAAACAAAAGCTGCTTCTTGACAGGGAGTCATTTATATTTTAGCTTCGTTCCATTATCCTAACGAATCCTTCATCAGCAGATGCAATATTAACAGCAGAAAATCAGCTCATTACATCTGGGGGGATTTCATCAAGCCGGCAATCATCTGTGCAGCTCCCCAAGCCTTCCAGAGGCCAGTGTGGCTGTTATTTATTTATTTTGCTACTTATTTATTTAATTTTGGGGGGGGGTTCTTTCCACATAATTGCGCCACATCTCAGATCTTTAATAAATAATTTGCAGGTCCTGCACTGCAGATGGCCTTGCTCTCTGCCATGAGAGCCCGCCTTAGCCAAAATATTTACCAACATTTAAAAGTCATTAGGATCAGGAGGGAAGTGGGGAGGGGGTCCTCTGTCCTTGGAGCAACAGCTGGGTGTGGGGCTACAGTGCCAGGCCCTCACTCCAGCCCTCCCACCCTGTCTCTCGTACCCAGGGGAGCCATCTGGACCGGAAGCTCCCAGTGGGTGGACCCACGGTCGGTCCAGTCACTGCTCTAGGCTCAGTTGGAGCAGGGAATTCCTGGGATGTCGCCATCCCTAAGGACGAGGCACAGCTGCTGGAAAGGGCCCGCTTGGTGCTGTGGGGGGACCTTTCCCAGGCCTCGGAGCTGGGGTGTCCTTTCGGGCAGCACTCCATGGGCCACCCAAGGGCTGGGAGCTCCGCAACGGAGAACTTGGGCTCCGCTACAGCTGGAGCATGGAGAAAAGCCTGGCCTGATCCTCTCAGCTTCCCCAGGCTATGCCTCTAAGTTCCAAGGAAAGAAAGTTCAGTTGGTCTAGAAGGCAGACCTGTCCCATTTTACAGGTGCCAAAACTGAGGTTCAACCAACTTAAGGTCTCTTCCCCAGGCTGAGTAGGTAGGAAAAGGGACGGAACCAGGATGGACACTTGAAGGGGCTCGGGTGTGTCCCCCTTGTTTCCGCCAGGTCCAAGACTTGCGGTGATGCAGCCCAGCCTTCCCAAGGCTCCTGGCTCCAGCCTGCAGGCTGAAGTGGCCGCTGGGGCTGACGGCCACCCCTGCCACCACCATGGGGCTGCCCGTGCTCTCAGAGGGTTCTCCCAGCGGGGTCTGGATTTCTACCCAGCCAGGAATGTGCTCCTAGGATGTCAATTCTAATCTCCCCAGTGCTCTGACAGAATTAAGCTCCAGTTTGTCCGACAACATCCCAAAGTTTCAGAAATCCAGGGCAGACTCTCTAATCAGGCTGCAGAACAAAGGTCTGGCCTGACCCTGTCACTTCCATTTACGCCTCCTGTCTGTCTCCGGGCTGCAGCCTTTCTGCAGCTTCCTCCACTCTCTGCCCTTCTCTGGCCAGCTTGGCCCCCTCCCTCTCCTCCCAGGCCCCTGTTTCCCCGCCCAGCATTTCCCCGCTCTCAGCAGCTGTGCTAATCCTGTTGCTCCACTATCTGTCGCTGAGAATTCCTAGCAGACAGCCATGCGGCCTGCCCTCCCTCGCCACCTTGGCCGGGGCTCCCTCCGGTTCACTGCCTCTGGGGAGTGCCCAGGCTCACCCCTCGCTGGCTGCAAGGAGAGGGAACAGCAGAGCTGTTCTCAAACTAAGCTTCCCCTTGCCTTGGGTCCCTGTCACTGTCCCTGAAGCACCATGGAGCCCCACCCAGCCACCATCCCATTTGAGGGGTCAGCTCATGGGCTCTGGAAAGCCTCGGGCCTGTTTGGAGACACCCGTGTGGGTAGAGAACCCCCCTCAAACAGCAGCACATGGGCGGAGGGCGGCAGCAGCAGCAACCCTGAACCTGGAACAGTCAGGGCCCACGGTGGGGACCCCGAGCCCGCAGCTCTGGCACACCGTGCCCATTAAAAAGGGAGGAGGAGCCAGGGGCTGGGCAGCTTGGCCAGGAGAAATGCCCTGTGCAGCCAGACAGAGGACACCCCCCCCACCCCCGGACACCGGAGAAGCAGAGGTGCCCCTTTCCTGCAACCTCTAACACCCGATCCCTCCCTCCTACACGTGCTGACACGGCCTGGGTCTCCAGCGGAAGTCAGGTGCACACGCTGCTTGGAAGAGGCAAAACCTTTACAGCTCACGGAGGCGTGGGTGGGGACCACGGCCTAAATCTGGTTTGCTCACATCAAAAGGTTCGAGGGAGCAGAAGGCCAAGGGGGAGGATGGACCGTCAAGAGGATAGCAGGCACTGCTGCATGGGAGCGTGGGCACTGACCAGAGGCCACATTCGGAGTTGGGGCTCCCCAGAGAAAGCCCAGCAGGAAGGCACATCCCGGGTGCAAAGAGGCAGCTCAAGGAGGAAGAAACAGCGATGGAAACGTCACTTTGCCCTTTTCGCCGACCAGAAGGCACAAGAAGGCCAGAGTGGCCAGGATCGGGGGGGGGGGGGGCTCCCCGAAAGCTACCTAACTGGCAGGGAGCCAGAAAGCCCTGGCATGCCACTGGTAGGCAGAGCCATGCCACCACTCCCCTGGTTTCCCTGTGACCTGGGCGGAGACCTCACCCCGGGCACAGAGGCCCGTCCCACGCAGGCACAATTTCGCATCCTTGGGGCCCTTGGCCATGGTGTGAGGAGTGGGGACCCCCTTCCCCAGAGCTGCAGCGATGGGCAGCTCTCCGCTCCCTGACCAGCTGTCCTGCATTCTCCCACGCGGCCCCTCCGCACCCGCGCTGGCCTGCCTTCCCCAGCCCAGCCCGGCAGCCTGGCAGGTCCACCTGCAGACCTGGGGGGCTGACGAAGGCTCGGGGGCAGGAGGAGATAAAAGCCGTCAAGGAGAACATCCCATCTCTTTAACCCGCCCTTTCTCTGGGAGAATACAAATAATTACAGTATTTTTTACTTAATACCAGAAAATCCTGCCGAGGCCTCCAGGAGAATGGAAGCACAGCCTGCCTGTCGGTGTTTCCGGAGAAAGGCCCCTGTCGTTCCCACCGTCGCCCGCCCTCCGCCCTGCCCCCTGCCACTCCACGGTCCCCCCAAAAGCTCCACCTTGGCTCCTCTGCCCTTCCACCTGCCTCACCTTTCCTCCCTTGCTGTGTTGGGTGTTGGTGAGTTGTTGGTTTTCTCTTTTTTGTGTGTGCCATTTATCAGCAGATTGCGTGGAGCTGAGTGGTGTGAGCCTCACCCTGCTAAATAAAGCTTTGGTATTTCTGATAAAGCCATCAAATTCCTTATCACACTGACACAAAGTGCATTTAAAGAGACAGACACCCCGTCCCTCCCTCCCCACCACCCCCTGCTCCCTCCGCTCAGTTCAGATTTCCAGCGACTCAGGCGCTTCTAGTTCCGACACCAAATACGGCTGCTGAGGGCGTGAAGGGGGTGAGGGAGAGGGGCGAGGCCCCGCTGGCCGCTCAGCTCCCCCTGCCCATGCCGCTGGCACCCTGGCCTGGGACTCGGGTCCACTGGGAATACCATGTGCTTCCTGCCCCAACTCCTCTGGAACCAGAGGAGAGCTATCAATAGACACGTCCTGCAGCAGGGGATGTCCTCGTAAACAGAACAATCCTGTGTTAGGACAACAGCCGGCAGCGGGGAGGAACAGTCCCCAGTCTGCAGCCGGGCCTGCAGGGCTATCCAGTGGCATGACCTGGCCTGGTGGCCTCGGCCACAGCAGTGCCAAAGTGGCACCAACAGGTTGACGGGTTTGCACCATGCTTGACCATGGGCTCAGCACAGCCCAGACTGCTTCCCCAGGCGCGTGAGGCGGACAGATGAGGAAACCGAGTTTGGCCCAGGCTGGCTCCACCCAGGGAAAGACCCTGTGTCCCTAGGCCGAGCTCCCGACCCCCCTCCCTGATTCTGACCCCACAAAGTCAGGCCTGCCTATGGCCCAGGGCCCTCTCCCACCGCCCCAGCCCCGGCTCAGCAGCCCAGGCCCTGTGCCCACACACAGCCTGTTGGTTGAGGAATCAAATTTATTATTTTTAATTATTTTGATTTATCAAAGCGGCAGCTACAATCATATTAAACCCACTTGGCTCCTTGGCATTTAACAGATACAGCTGCTGCAGGTCTCCCCCCAGACTCCATAAAACACCCAGCCTGCTCACCTGCTCCCCAAGGACAGCACCCGAGGCCCTTTCTCTAAGCACCCCAAACTGCAGGGCCACCAGGCCCCCCACAGGCCCGGCCAGGAGCACAGCCAACCCAAGTCGCTCGGGAGCAGATGACGGGAATGGAACAAGCTGGCGCAAAGCTGCTGGGAGCTTTAGGAAAAATCACCTCCGTCCGCAGCCGGGAGCCACCTTTTGGGCATCCTGGCCCCCCGGGGAGGAGAGTGGGCTGTGGTACCGCCTCGCCAGTGGGCAGTTTGGGGGCCTGCCCTACCCCGGGCCTGTGACTGCAGGGTACTCAGCACAGACTAGCCGAGTTACGCCTCTTTGCTGGCGAGAAGGTGAGGCTCAGGGAGGGAGGCGCACACCCCAAACGCAGCCAGGCCCGAACTTAAAGGGACTCACGCCGAGTGAGGATCCCTGGTTCTCCTGCCCACACCTCGCTGCCTTCCCCTTGGAGTCAGGAGGCTCAAGGAGACAAATACTCTGCATGCGCCGGACACTGAGAATCTGGGATCCTTGGAAGCCAGCACAGGGGGCTGGCAACACCAAACAGACAGGTTTGCATAGCTGCCCAGGGCGTGAGGAGAGGCTGGATGGCCTGCAAGGCGCAGGGTGCGGGGTGGGGGCGAGGGGCGCACACGCGAGCAGATCCACAGCCACCCAGTCCCCGGGAGTCCGTTGCACAGCGAGGCCAGGCCAGCAGGGCAGAGAGGAAACGCACACTTCAAACTTCTAAGCAAAACTGCACACCAAGCACACAGGTGACCCTGGTAGGGCTGGAAGAGGCACCTCCAAGGTTTCAGGGCCCCCCCGCTGTGCAGGCAGCTCTTCACCCCTCGGAGGGAGGCAAATCTTATGAACACAGGCAGGGCTTCTTGGGATGAGAGATTGCAGTGGGTGACACAGGGTGACAGAGCCTCAACACAAGTCCTCTGGCTTCGCACACAAAAATTGCCGTCAGCAGCCACCGGGCCAGGAGGCGGACTCCCACCGGTTCCCACTGCCCTGCCGGGAGGCCCTGCAGCCTGGCGTACAGAGCGAGGCTTCAGCCTGTCTGATCTCTGGCGGGCACCAAGGGGCATGTTATCTGTCCTCTCTGAGGTTGGGTTTCCTTATCTATCAAACGTGGAAAGGATAGCTGCCTATCTCAGGGGGTTGTGGTCAGGATTTGGGGAGACCAGGAGTGCAGAGCTCTTAGTTAAGTGTCTCCAGATTTTCTACGTGCAAAAAGTGGTGGCAGTCATCATCATCATCATCATTATCATCATCATCACCATTGTTGTCATCACCTAAGCACCTCTTTTTGGGGCTGGTGACAGCGCAGAGACTGGGAAGCAGGTGGAATGTCCCTGACCAGCCCAGGAGCCTGGTGGGGCTCAGGATCGTCTAAGGGAGCCCTGGCTGGTGGCACAGTGGATAAGATGCTGGCCTGCGAACCCAAAGGTTGTTGGTTCAATTCCCAGCCAGGGCACATAACCAGGTTGCAAGCCAGATCTCCAGCCAGGTCCTTAGCTGGAGGCAGGTGAAAGACAACCATACACTGATGTCTTTCTCCCTCTCTGCCTCTCTCCCTTCCTCGCTCTCTAAAAATAATAAATAAAATCTTTTAAAACTTTTTAAAAAAAGAAATGTCTAAGGGAGGTGTTCCTGGTGCCTGCCTCGGCAAACCGGCTGGCACAGCCCACAAGGACCCAGGATTTGAGGCAGGAGGGGGAGACCAGGATGACTTGCAGCAGCCACGTCTGCCTATCAAAAACTGTACCTTCCCTCGGCCTCCCACCGGGACTCATGCCCTAATATGGGCCCAGCAGCTTTCTGGGTTATTTCGAGTGTGTGTGATAATGACTCCAGGCTTCACGTCTGCTGCCCCCAGAAAACGTCTCCTCTGGGGAGGGGGAGGATGGTTGGCAAAGAATGTGAAGGGCACAGGGAGGCCCAAGGTCAGAAAGTACGCAGCAAGTGGGCACCGCCGGGGAAGCGGAGGGGAAGGGAAGAGCAGGAGGCTGGGGGAATCAAGGGGAGAGAGGACGGGGAGCTGGGTCAGGCGAGCCAGGGCTCCCGGGACCACTCCCCTTGCCCACCGGGAAACGCCCGGAGCACAGCAGCCATCGGCCTGCAGCTGCCTCCTCGCCCGCAACCACTGGTGGGGATCCCTTTTGCACAGGGGCCAAACCCAGCTCCTGGGCCTTGGGCAACAACTCGACGCCTGGGTTCCCCGGCCTCCTGGACTTATGTACGTATTAATGAGCTTCCGCCCAGGCTTGGCAGCCCGTCAACTCTAGGCTGCACAGGGTTAACTCCAGCAGTGGGTGGGGGGTGGTAATGGCTGGCTTTGCCTTCACTCTACCTCAATTTCTACTGCTCCCATCACCTACCTCCCCCACCCCCTGATCTTAGGGAAAAAAACCCATCAAAATAACTATTTTATGTCTCCAAATATGCAGATCATTTTCTTTAATGAAAGATGCTTGACGTCTCCGATCCAATTAATATGCAAATGCAGGAGAGGATTTATTTGTGACATTCTGTCTGGGTGAGAGAAAACAAAAAAGGCCTGTTAACCAAAACACTAATTGCTGTGACTGATTGTCACATATCATCATTTTCATAGGATCTCCTCCGTTCCCAGCTCTCCGGGAGCTCCAAACCAGGGCTCCTCCACGCAGGCATCAAGGAGAAACAGGGCAACCGGCTACCTGTCGATCCCTCCTCACCAAACCCCTGTCGGGGTGGAGGAGGGTGCAGGGTCCCACTGCGCCGGGTCCCAGGGGCTTCGTCCCCAGCCCTGCAGAACTTTGCCAGACCATCTGCCCTCCTGCGCCACGTAGGCGCTGACCCACAGGCCTGGGGAGGGAGGCCGCAGGCGCACACGCTCCTGCATGGCAACAGCCCAGCTGATTTTTGGTCCCTGCTTCCGCCTGCGAGGAAGCAGAGGTCTGTCCATGTCCAGGGGAAGGAGAGGGGGGCCTTGGTGACCGCACGCCTACTGCACTTTACCCTTTTTTCCCCTCTCCCCGCTTTTCACGCTGTATCTTATACTGTGGGGCCCTCACAGCACGTGGCGAGAGAAGCCACCTGGGGAAACTGAGGCATGGCATGGCGTGGCGTGGCATCCTCTCCTTAAGATGACACAGGGAGTCTGTGGGCAGGTTGGAGGGTTACCAGGCACCCGATGCAGCGAGGTAGACACCTGCGAACCCTCCACCCTCTGTCACCAAACTGAACCAGGTGGGTCAGCTGTCACAGACTCATGTCCCCTGAGCACCTGAGACCCTGAAGAAGAACCACGAGGCTTCGTTGAGGGAGCGCGGGGAGGGGAGTGAGGGCGACCGGCACACTGATTCCCAAAGGCCAAGGGCAAAGACACTTATTTTGCTCAAGACGCTGGGTAAAGGACAGGAGGGTTCTGAGGCTCCTGGCTCAAGGCTGAGGAGCGGAGGAGGATGTGCTAAAGCAGACTTCCTTCCCACCCGGGGGAAGACCAGGGGAGACCGGGCGCAGGCTTGGGGCCCCAGCAGCTCGGAAGGCTGACCTCTTCCCAGACGAGTGCAGACCTTCGGGGTCTGTCTGTGCCCTTCTGTCTGCCCCCTAGAACTCCCCTGGCTTCTAAGGACTTTGAAAACTGGGGCGTGGCAACGCAGAGTGGGCAATGCCAAAGAGCTATGAGGGTCCCTGAGCCCCTCGCGAGTGCTGGGCCCAGCGGCGGGCACAGCCAGAGGTTCTGCATCTTGTGGGAAAAGTT
Organism: Noctilio leporinus; assembly: GCA_004026585.1. NCBI lineage: Eukaryota > Metazoa > Chordata > Mammalia > Chiroptera > Noctilionidae > Noctilio > Noctilio leporinus. The sequence continues at coordinate 255,650 of PVIW01000784.1, forward strand.
ATGGTGGAGCCCTAGACACGGAGGGTCAGCCGGCACCGACCGAATAGCCCCAGGGCTCCGTGGTGGCCGCCCCTGGTGGGGTCCCGTGGTGGACGGGAGGGAGGTGCATCCCAGTGGACACCCATCTCAGCCGTCCCCACCTCCTGCCCCGGCCAGCTGCCTCCCTCCAGCAACTCCACCTGGGGCCTCCAGGAAGAGCTGGCGCCGGGGTGGCACAGGGCAGACTCTCCCCTCCCCAGGACCTGCCCCCGCACCCTAGAAACAGGCTCAACAGGATGGCGTGCGGGGGAGCTTGGAAGCCTTCCGGGAAGAGCACCTGGCACCCGTCCCGCCGGGAAGGAGGTGAGCCGGGTCTGCCGCCCCATCAGCGGCTCACCTGACTCGCACCCACTGCGGCTGAGCACCAATGGGGTGTGCGTGGGCGCAGACGGGAGGCGCGCATCTTGGCGCCAGGAGCCAAAGTGGGAAGGTGGGTGGCTGGGGAGTGGCAGCAGTTGGCTGGTCAGCTGAATGGGGCTCCAGCTGTAAACTGCGGTGTGAAGGCCCCACCCACCCGTGTGGGATGAGAGGAAGGGTCCTCATTGAACACTGGGCCTGTCTTAGCCTGGAAGCACCCACGGGTCCCTTGTCACCATGAGCTGAAGGACAGCCCTTGCCCCTCCTCGGTTTATGCCCACCCTGCCGGTGCCCCCTAGGCACAGCCTGTGGGACACTGGGGTTCAGGAAACATCCGTATGGTCTCACCGTGGCATGCTTTTGAGCCTCTTTAAAACCAACCCATCTGCGTATTAAAACTTCCCATAAAACAAACGAGTAAGTTGCTGCGGTTCTGAGCAGTCCATTAAAGCCAGATGCCGGCCCCCCACCCGCCGCCCCACCCGTCCCTTGGTGCCCAGCCTGGGGCAGGACATGCCCCACCCAACGTGGCAGCCCTCAGTGTGGAGGGCGTGAAGGGCAGGGCAGGCCAGTCCAGCTCCCGGCCCTGGGCGGAGAGGCCCCGCGCTGGGCAGGTGCTGCTGTCACGGCTCAGAGGGAAGGCCGGGACCCCGGGGCACCAAACTACAAGCTCCCTCTCGCCCTCCGTGTTCCTTGGCGCTGCCTCCCGCTTTCTTTTCCCCAAGGTGCGGAGCCCTCCAGACGCGGACGGCTGTCTAGACAACTTGCCCAGTGCTGATTTCCCCCTAATTCCCGTCTGCGGCCCCGCTACCCTCACGGTCAGCTTCCTCCGGCCGTCTCAGGCGGCCACCCGAGTTGGGCACTGCCTTAGCTTTGGCCACCCCAACTCCAAGCCCTCCCCGTCCTGGACCTTGGGGTTCTTCCCAAATCCAAACCATGTCAGAGTGGGTCAACCCCAAACTCACACCCACCCCCAGCTTCCTTCCGCCCACGTCTCCTAGATCATTCGGGTTCTTGGTGGGGACAACCCTAGAATGTTTCCCCAAGCCAGACCTGGGCTCTCGTACACCAGGGGCCACTTGCAGAGAAGGTGAAGAGTCCCTCTCTGTCTCTGCTGGAAGGGGTGTGAGGTTAACGCCACACTGGCTTTAAAAACTTGCCCCCGGCGTACGATCCACAGGGCAGGCGCAAAGGCCACGTGGTCAGAACCAGACGGTAAATGGCCCGCAAACCATTTCGCGCCGTCACAGCCCCCTCCCCAGTACCAAGAACCTTTCTGAGGAAATCCAAGCGAACACAACTGTTACCAAGTCACTACTAAAATATTTACCAGCCTGGCAAAGTGCCGAAGGTGCTTGGCACCAAGTGTTTGCTTATTTACAAGGCTGTTTTAAATGGTAGAAAGCAAAATAGGGGTAACCTGAGCTATGAAACCGTGGGGCCAGGTGGTACCTCCCAGCTGTCAGCCGTGCCAGGCTCCGGGACAGGACTGGGGGAGATTCTGCAGGATGGGTTGGAAAGGCCCGCAGACATGCTTGGGAGCTCCAGGATCACCGGACCGGCAAGAGTGGGGGGCGGCGGGGGGCAAGAGCAGCCCAAACTCCTAGGTATCACGGCACAAGCCCCCACGCTGTCCTGGGCTTCCGCATCCTTGCTCAGGGGAGGGGTGGGCAGGAGGCCCTGTGCCTTCCCCGGGGGCCCTGGTTGGGAGAGGGGCAGCAGAGGAAGGCAGGCGGTGGGGGCTCCCAGGGGCTGACATAAGGGGGACATACGGGGACCTGAGGGAGAAACACACTCGCGTTTCTTCTTCTTCCTCTCTCTTTGAAGTCCCCTTGTGGTTTGAATTTAATTTTGATTTTCTCAACTTTAGCAGATTGAAGTTGAAATAACCTACAAATTACTTAATGTGTTGTAAATCTGGGGGAATTCAGGAGTAATGGGGACCACATGTTGGCCGGGAGGAAGCCCACAGAGGGCTGCACAGCGGCAGCACTGGCCAACACGCAGGTGACTGTCCGGGCCCAGCACAGTGGATCCCCTGCACTGCCCTGGAAGGAGCCCCCTAAGGTGGGGGCAGGATTCCTGAGCTGGCCAGGGAGCCTTGGATGAATACCGAGAGGGCATATTAAGACCTTGGACTGACCAAGTGGCCGCCTGGGGCAGCCTGGTGACCGTGGCCAGGGGGCAGCCAAGTAGGCCGGGTGCCAGGCGCCGGCCAGGCCCCTGGGCTGCGCCAACACCACTGTGCTGGCCCTGCTCCCCTCTGGCCTCCCGCTGCATGTGTGTGGCTGTCAGCTGAGCTCCTGCCTCCCTTCACCCCCCTCCCACCCTCCCTCTCCAGCAGATTTCTCTCAAGTACTCAGCCATATGGTTCCAGTTAAGCTCCATATTTTTCCTTGTCGATTGAAGAGACACACTTTCCTCTTTGCCAGACAGTTTGCAGATTGCTCTGTTGGCTCAATTTCTTATTGGATTTCTCAAAAAACCTGACATTTTAAATTAATTTACAGCCACAACAAAAAGAGTTCAGAATTTTAATGGTGTTGTAAGTAATTTTTAGGTAATCCACTCCAGATTTTGATATTAACCTTTGAAACCGGAGTTCATTCAGCTACTATGTTACAATACCCAGTCAGATTCCAGGCCTGGGGGAGGCCCAGCTCGGGGTGGGGGGTGGGCAGAGGCAGGGTGCTGGGGAGCCCTCATTGCCAGGAAACCCCAGAGGGGTGATACCCCGGGAATCCTGGGCCGGTGAGTGGCAGTGTGCCCACAGTACCGGAGGGGACGGCAGGGAGCCTGCCCGAAAGCCAGGCAGGTGTCCCAGGGACTGTGGGGGCAAGGGGGTGTGCAGACCATCTTAGAAGGACCAGCTAGGCTCAGCAGGGGCCGCATGCCCAGGGCCCCTCAGTAGCAAGAGCAGGTGCCACCTCAGTGCACCAGGAAATAATGATAATAGTAATAATAATGATGACAGCCAACATTCGCTGAGCTCTGACGGTACGTCAGGCACCGTCTTCAGGACTTTACACGCATTATTTCCCTGACTCCTCAAAACCGCCTATTGGGGGAGCTGTTATCACTACTACGACTGTTGCTACTACTCCTACTACGACTTGATCGAGGGCTTACCCATCCCAGGCAGGGCGCAAGGCCCTTCCTATATGTATGTACGCCGCCTCATTCAACGGTCGCAGGAACCTTGAAGGGAGACACGCCAGTCGCGCCCACAGTTCACCGAGAGGAACGCGAGCCCCCACGAGGTAAAGGCGGGTCTCCTCGTTTAGCTGCGACTGACCAGGGCCAGCGCTCGGGTCCCCCACCTTTCTCAGCCTCACCCCACGCCCCGTTTCTCCTTTCCCAAAATGCCACACCACACTTCTCACTATCGTGGTCCTTCCGCTGGAGCTGCAGGGAGGTGGCGGGGAGGTGTGGCCCTCAGGCTGGGGCCTGCCTAGGACGCGTTTCTTCCCCACTCGGCGGCGGAAGGCCGCATGCCAATCTGGACAGAGGAAACTCCAGGCATGGGGAGCGCAGCCCTCGCCAACGTCTTTACTAGGCTCTGGCACCGAGCGGCCCCTGCCTGGGTCCGGTGCCAGCTTACTACACCAGCAGATTGTTAGCATTCCTTTCCTGCAGGAGCTTCCCAGGGCTCCCAGGGAAGGAGACGCGAAGACAGGGCCCCAGCAAGGCCGCTCTGGTCCCCGGGGGTCCTCACTCCAGGACGAACCGGCCAGAGAAAGGCCGGACAGCAGCTGCCCCTTAACCAGGGTGTCTTCCCCTCATCCTGAAAATGGTTCAGTGGGGGGGTGGGGGGGTGAGTCAGCCTCTGACAAACCCACCGAGAAGTCACTGGAGCCTCGGGGCTGCTTCCTACCATCAAAGCAAAGACAACAGAGGGAGCTGATGTCTGGGAGGAGGCAGGGAGGGCCACCAGAAAGGTTTCAATTCTCTGACACTGGAAGTGAACAGAGTCTCAGAACAAGAGAGTGAGGACTGAGGTCTGAAATGGAGGCGGAGCAGGGAGCCTGGAAACCAAGGTCAAGCCTGCAGCCTGTCCGGGAGGGTCACACGGACAGGAGAAGCCAGACGGGTAAGAAGGCGCCGGGCAGAGGCGAGAAGGGCCCCGGGCAGTTCCGGGCCTGGGTGAGACTGGCCAGTAGGGTGTCAGAGGAGTGACTGCAAAGCCACGAGGTCCATGTCCTTCAGGCCTGGCTCGTGGCCCTCAGTACAGGAAGTGGCCCTGGGCTGGGACCCCAAGCTCTGACCAGGTCATTCGTCCACCCATCCATTCACAACTTTTCCAGTTTGTGCAGGGCCTTGGAAGTCCAGGTCTAGCCTCCCAGAAACTCGGACTGAAGAATCTCAGCCCCTGTAGCCCTAGGCTCCTTGGGGTGGGACCCAACGGTGTCCCAGCTGATACCAGGCTGAGGCCCACTTTCTGCAAAGTTCTACCCTCTAGGGTCTCCTTCCTTGCTTCCCCTCAATCCCCACGTCAGATTCTTAGACTCTACAAATGGGCAACACCTCCCACCACATGCTAGGAACCACGCCAGGAGCTTCTGTCCTCTCTCCGTTCCACGGCGAAAGGGGTCTGAGCTCTTCAGGTCAGGGTGGCCGTGGGTCTGAGCAACGGACACTCGGAAGAGACGCTGGCTCTCGCCTCCTTTCTGATCAGAGCTCGCAGAAGGGCCGGGCAGCAGCTGCCAAGGCCTGTGCCCAAACTGTGCCCAGACCACAGGCCCTGGGACCTGCAGAGCCCCTGGCCAGCAGCCAGCACGTATTTGTGTCAGGGGCAAGGTGGGGGGAGAATTCAGGCGTTCCATGCCCCTGGCACCATGCCAACACGTGGAAGGTTGAACTCACCCCTGGCAGGATGCCATGTGCCCAGGGAGAGGGCATCTGTTGGCACAGCATCATAGGAAGAACGAGGGATCCTACCACAGCCTACCACTCTGGGCTCCCCCAGACATCTCGCAGGGTAGGCCTGCTCCTTCCCTGGATGGTACTGAGTATGGGGGACCACGACGGTCCCCTTGGCACCATGCCCACCACATACCGTGGGCCATCCTCCCTGGCACCGGGCCGCACATGGAAGGACTCAGGCGCTCGACTGGACTCCAGCCAGGTTCCAAATGGCTCTCTCTCCTGGCGTGAGGCCATAAACCGGGCATCTCTGGGTTTGGGCCCCTGGTCCCATCTATTCACTATAATGACTCCGAGGACTGCCCTCCTTCCTATTCTGCCCAAATGATGGGACAACCATGTCCTGGCATTTTAGAGGCATGGGAAGAGGCCGGAAGCCTTCGCAAAATGAGTTGCAATATACAAACTCTACATAAAAAATGGAAAATAAGCCTCCTTCCCCTCTGGTCCCTGAGACAATCCTGTCCCACAGATTCAATTTTCATCTGTGCTCCAACCGAGGAACCAACCCCAGAAACTTTCTGAATTGTTTCCCTCCCCTGGTTGTCTACTGGCTTCTCACTCTCTGTCCCGGTCTTTCTTTCCTGGGTTTTATTATTATTATTATTATTATTATTATTATTATTATTTTATTTTTTATTTCCCTCTCTTGGGCAGGGTAAAGCACTCCTGAGGGGTGACTGACGGGGGTTGCCATGGAGACCCCTGCTTGAAAAAAAGCCTCCTTAGTTGGCAGCTCTGTGTGTTGTTGTTTTACAACTGTGACCACCGTCACATGAGAGGGGGGACAGCTGGGGGCCAGGCGGCACAAAGGGGAATGGCTTTTTAATGGAGTGCCTGGCCAGTGCCTGAAGACTCAATAAAGAGTTGCTGGGGAGTCCCCTCGCTGGGCCCGGCCAGCACACGGGGGCCTCGGGCCCTTTGTTCCCAGGGAGCTGGGATAGGAAAGTTGGGAAACCAGCCGCTGAGAGGTGAAAACAAGAGGCCTTCCCCCACCGCGCACACCGACAGCTACTCTCCCTCACTCTCAGGATGCTCCCATGCAGGGGACAAAACCCAGCGTCTTGCACAGGCTGCCACGCTGGGGGCGGGGTGGGGGGTGGCTGGGAGGCAGCTGGGGGAAGGGGAGCCTCTGGCTCCTGCCCCCACCCCTGCCCTCAGCACGAAGGCAGGTGGCGGATGGGAAACGGAGCCACTGCCCGTCGAGGACACTGAGAGCAGCCGCTCAGGATAGGCCTGCGCCCTGATGGGAAACCGGAGGGCTGAGGGAGAGTCTTCTGCGGGAGGACACGACTCCAAGGGTGACTCAGGCCATGGGCAGGGGAAGACTGGCGTCCACAGGCGCGGGCTGCAGGGGTTCCTGCCCCTCCCCGCAGGCTGCTCAGGAGGACCCC